>JAUMHI010000041.1:7881784-7901313 GCA_032359435.1 Enteromius unitaeniatus
TCAGGGCGGGTCTGAGGTAAGACACCAGTTCAGTCTGTGTGACAAGCTGCTGTCAATCAACTATTGTGGGAGTGGCCATGCATTTGAGAGTGGCTTGATTTCAGAAGGGACAACTTATTTTTATTAAATCAAAAGAAAACTACTGGTGGATCTTTATCATTGTAGGGTGGTTTTGTACATTCAGTCCAAACAGCTTGAAAAAGTGCATGTACCAACGTATGACCCCTTTAAAGATCAAACGTTTAACTCCTAAATATTTGACATAAACGAGCACGTTACGGATAAAAATATTTTCAGCAAAAGTTTATATTTTAGGAGTAAAGTTAAATTAAACCGATAGCTACATAACTCACAGCGCTCTAGACCACGTGTCCCATGACGAGCCCTGTTTTAGACTGATAACTTATTAACTGCACATTAATATTATAACGATGTTTTGAAGCAATGTTTTTTTTGTTTTTGTTTTTTGTTACTGTAATGCGCTGTAAAAGAAAACAAAATGCTAGTGCTGTTTCATGTTCAATAATAGCTCTCTTTTAGCACTTGAAATTTGTAAATAAAGGTTTACCATTCTGCAGTTCAACTTTGTTGTGGGTTTCATTTTTAGAGTCATTTCCAAACATTTTTAAAACTTTTCCAATGAGGAGAAGGAGCCTCATTTGCATGTATGTGCGGTGCTAAGTGAAATAGTGGGGCAATTCGGTAATGGTAGTCCAATAATAAATGGCCGCCTAGTTTTATACATTAATAGGAGAATATCAACAATATAATTTGTTTTGGGGTTTATTTGTCGCTACTTGCATTTAATTGTGACTTTGAGTAGTCAATGATTTAATATCTGACTTGCTTAGAGTCTGTGAGTTAGTTTAGTTAAGGATTTGATTCAAATCACTGAACTTTTGTTGAGGAATCGTTATCTCTAGCTGAGGGCCTGTTGCACAGAAGATTCAGCAGCCACGACAAAGGAAACACCATAAACTATTCTTGTAACTGCCATGCATTTACTTGGTTAATGATTTACAGTGTTTTTTTTAATGACTTGGTGTCAAGGTGTGGCTAGAATCGTTGCAAAACAACAAAAGCCGCTACCTGTAAAGAGTGTGAGAAAGAAATGCCTCCTACTGAGATCTCAACATGCCCAAACACGGTCAGCACTCAAACGCATGATCATATAGATTCTGTTCACAGACAGAATAAATGAAAAAGCTTACACAGTACTGTTAGTTTGGATTCAGCAGTTGCCAATATAGTCTGACAAGCTGGCTTGGTGAGTACCAGAAAGATTCCCCAGACTGTGAACATCTGCTACTCAGTAATCCCAGCCACTGTTGACCCATAAACCTGCCCAGCTGACACTACAACTGTAACAGGGAAACTCCTACATCTATGCTGGATAGAGTCTGTGTGCTTGGAGGGTTCAGCAGGCACGGCTCTCTGTATGGAAAATATGCTCTGGGTGGTATTTCCTTGTTGCAGTCAACACCACTGAGTTGATCCATAGCTTAGTTTCGTTATGCTGTACTTCTAAAGGGCTTTTAGTTTAGGGTGCTTGAGAAAGCTGTCGAAAAAAAAGGCTTAATCCAATTAATGCTGAAGTACGTGATCTGAGAGTCTGTAGAATTTACACCAAATCATAAGACACTCCTCACACGTGAGAACGTCAGAGATGCATTGCCTTTTTTTTCTTTTTTTTTTTTTTATATAAAAGGTTTAAAATAGCAGTGCTTATTTAAAATAAAAGTTTTTCATTAACAATACCCACATTTACATGGAGAAACCTTTGTGCAATGCTGCTTTAATCAAATTAATCAAACTGTAAAAAAGCTGTATGCTTATTCCCACGTCCAAAACAAAAGACGCCTGGAGATAAGAGTCCAAAAAAGTGGTAACCTGCAGCTCTTCACAGACGATGAGTAGAAAGATTTTAGATTGACTTGACAGTCATATATTATATTTACAAACAACATAGGCTCATTCTGTTTATCAAACATTATTATAATATCTCTGTGTCACTGCACATGTGCAAAATTTTCCTATTTTGGTTTTCAGTCTGATCAGGTGTTTTACGTCTTACTGAATAGATTAGTAAAGATTTATCCCACCCCTTTAAACCTGATTGAAATTTTAATATGTTTTGATGTTTTTATTCTGATTGAGGCAATTGCATGCCACATTTTCATTTGGATTGAACTCTTAAAGTGATTGCAAATTTTTTTTTTTCCCCAATTAATAGTAATCTTGAGCAATCCTCTTTTATTTCCTATTTATCCTTATTAATAATTTCCTTATTAATCCTATTTAGTTCAGTGGCAAAGTAAAAGAAATCATACTTTTGGCAAATAATTTTTTCAGGAATTAAGAAAATTCAGCACAATTTGTAAAGCCTGATTTCCAAAATGAATTACCTTTTATGGACCATTTATTTAAAGATTAGCTTAAAAAGGCAAATTACAGATTTGAAGTATCATAAAACACTGCCCTGTATAATTTACAGCATTAAAGGACAGAAAATGTATATATTACATCATTACCGAAATGTCTCCAAATTAAATAAAAAATGTGAGGGCTTATGAATCAGAATCTAATTTGGTTATCTGCGTTGTATTTCATATCAGCATTAGAACATCAGTGTTATCATAAATTTAGCTTTTTCACATCAAAATATCCATGAAATCTATTTAAAAAAAACATTTGACTCTTATAAATGAAGGGCAGTTCTTCCTGTCCATTCACAGCTGCTTTATTAGGCACTATGATTTCTTTATACATTTGTGAGTGGTCTGTCTCTTCCTCTTTGCTCTGATTGTGTTATACATGTTAATGCAGGTTTTGGCAGAGCCTAGTGGAAGCCATTCGGAAGGTGCTTACCTGCCCTGCTTGGCACGGAGAGTACATTCTTTACTTAAACTGTATTAAAGGCAGAAAGAATCAGTCAAGTTTAGAACGTACCAAAGAAATGGAGGGTAACAATCTGGCCAGCCCAATTCAACTCAGGCTGTTTTTATGGTCTTTAAAAATACATTGCACATTAAAAACAGCTGTCTTGCTGTATAATTTTCCCAGAAAGTCACACTACGTTTAGGCAAAACCTAAGCGTAGTGTGTTCTTGGTACATAGTAATTAGTCCTTCATTTTGTAATGACAAACCCCAGAGTTTTTTTTTTCTTTTTAAGGGAAAACCCTTTTTTCTTTAAGCAGGTTTAACTGATGTGCCCTGAAATGTCCTCAGATGTTCTCCTAGCCTTTCACAGTTATGTTTACAGCAGACAGTCCAGCTGATCTCAGAGATTGACTGTGTTGACTGGCCTTGTGTCTGGTTTTGGCCCGGCTGCATGCTGTGGAGAATTACTCGGATAGCCCACAGATATTTCCTGCTGACACCCATTAGCCTCAAATATCCAGTGACTTCGTAGCAGACACAGCTGCTTTTCCACAGAAATTTTTCTATTTTACTCCTCACAACCCTATAATCTTCGAAAGGAGAAAGAAAGAACAGAAAAGAAAAGAAACTCACCCTTAATCTTGTATAAGTGTATGTCTTCTGTTCAACACACAATATATTTTGAAGAAAAAAAAGGAAAGGAAACAAGTTGATGGCCTTTTATGGCCATATTTTCCCATAATATGGAAATTAGTGGGGGCCATCAAATGTTTGGTTACCCACCCATTCTTCAGTATGTCTTATTTTTTGTTCAACTGAAAGAAGAAACTCTTACAGGTTTGGAATAACCTGAGGGCGAGTAAATCTTCATTATGAGTGAACTCTCCCTTTAGGAAATGCATAGTAAAAATGTTTGTGTTGTTTTCTTTTCCTTTATTTGCATGCATCCTTTCTGAAATTGGTATTACTAATGTATAAACTTCTGACATCCATCACAACAATAATAATATTGTATTATCATAATATTCTAATTAAGTTGGATTGGTTCTGAAAAAAAGAAAACCACTGTAAATGAAAAGTGCAGAGAAATATTTTACTTTTTTTATGTTTTTAATTGTATTAATTGAATATCTTGTTTTTCCTCTCTTTCGTAGTCAAAAGCGGATGGGCAAACTCTGTACTCTGAAGTGTTCAGACGGATCAATCTCATTGAGAGCGATTACTTTGGTCTGGAGTTTCAGAACCTACAGATGAACTGGGTAAGTGGCCACTTGACAAACAGTCCCCCTGCTCACACAAAGACGGGATTGTGAACGGCCTGCTCCTCTGAAAACCCAGCTTAGCTCTTAAAAGATGAGGAGGTGTATTATGTTGTTTGTGCTGCTTCTCTCTGGGCCCCAGAGGTTTGCTGTTCCCTTTAAACCTGCCTGATATGGGCGCGCAAACTTAAGTAACAACATCATTATATTTAAAAACATAAGTGTTTAAAAGGATGCGTTCATACAGAATTACTGTAGTAATTGGTATACACTCAAATTAGGTACTTTACAGTTGATTTAAAGACAAGATTTGATGCATTTAAAGGGTTATGTGATCCAGAAAACAAATACAGAAAAAAATGTTAAAGGTGAAGTATGTCATTGTTCTTATCTTAAAAAACTTACCCTTGCTTAATAGTCAGCCTTTTGTTTGACCAATGAAAGGAATGTTCAGGAAATTACTTTCTTTTTTTGTTTGTGTCACAAGGACAGGGATTACACAATCCACTTTTAAGTTAGTTACAGAGTCAATAGAATCTAAATTATGTTCTTTACGTTATCTTTGACTATTTTAATAAGCTAGACCTTTTTATAGTAAATGGACTTGAAGGGTTAGTTCAGAAATGAAAAATTGTCTGTTGTTGTTCCAAAGCTGTATTTCTTCATTGTGTAGAACACAAAAGAAAATATTTTGAAGAATGTTGTTAACCAAATATTTTTGGTTCCCATTGACTTCTATTGCATGGACTAAAATACAATGGAAATCAAAGGGAACTGAAACAGTTTGGTTACTAACATTCTTCAAAATAGCTTCTTTTGAGTCCAGCAGAAGAAAGAAATAAAGGTTTGAAATGACATGAAGGTCATTAGTAGATGATGAAAACATTTAAATTTTTGGGTGGATTATTAAAAATAAATAAATAAATAAATAAATTTAGTTGCTTCCTTGATATTGTTGTTTTTTGTGTTTCTTTTTGTTTCGGCTTAGTTTCTGTTTGTTTTTTATTTGGCTTTTTTTCATTGGTTCATTGCTTAGAACTGTTATCCTAATTGGTCCAGCTTTATATTAAGCGTCCCTAATACCGGTGTACTTCCATAGTAACTAGATGTGTATGTAGTATGTAACAACAGTGTAATTACACACCGGTACATAGTATCTACAGCTGTAATATTTCTGTAATATTTGGCACAGGTGTAACAACCCTGTGTGTAAGTACAAATGTGTAACAAGGCATGGGTAACAACTCTTTTTGGTAATGAAAGTACAAATGTGTAACAGGACTAACAGCACTTTTTGGTAAATAAAGTGTTACACTTTATATTAAATAGACAATTGCTATGGATTTAGCATGTAATTACTCAGACGTTACACAGCAGCGGGCAGTAAATTAGGCTTTACATAGAAATAGTGGTTGGTGTCCAGAATGTTACACTTTATATTAAGTGGGCAGTTCTTGAGGAGTTACCATGTACTGTATATACACTGGTAATACAGAGGCGCACCAACTCCACCCACTTTACATATCCCTAAACCTACCCAACTACACCCCCGATCCCCCCCTGTTCCAATTACACTTACATACATACATACTGCTGTTACAAAATATAGCTGTGTAATTCCTGTTACATGACTACTTGTTGTTACCAATGTCCTGTTACACATTTGTAATTACACACACCGTTCCGAGGGTTGATACATGTGTGTAGTTACAGAAATATTACAGCTGTAGATACTATGTACCGGTGTGTACTTACACTGTGGTTACATACTAGATACACATCTAGTTACTATGCAAGTACACAGGTATTAGGGACACTTAATATAAAGTTGGGCCTTTTAAGGTTTTTTGTTTGTTCGCTATTGAGAAAATAACTGAAAAATTTAAAAAATGTTAAAGAGGCTTCTGACAAACTGCTGTTGTGCTGTATAAATCCACTAGCATAGAAGTTTAATTATCGCCATAATTCACTGTTTTTTCATCTTGATTTCTTTATTTGTGGAAAAGAAAAAAACTTTCATAAGTAATTTTGAGATACTGGAGACAGTCTGTTGGCCATCTGTTTTTGAGTGTGCCAGGGCTGCTTTTTTGGAAAGAGTTGAATCAGGTGTGGAATGTGTGTGTTCGGGGTTGTTGTGATGATTCTGTAAAAGACGAGAGGTCAGCAGAGTAGAAGGAGCTGAAGGTGGTGGAGGTGGAGTGAGAAAAGGTTCACTCTTGCCACAATCAGCTCCAGATGTGGTTGGAGGAGCAGGGCGTCTACAAACTCTGCAGACACATACAATTAAAACAGATCATCACATCAATGCAAGACCCCAAAACAGGCAAGCACAGAGGTTTGAATTAAGCATGTGCATACCCTGGAGCAGTTGAATAACAGCTGATAATAGCTTTCCAAAAAATTCCTGAAATATGTTTTTGGTGTGGTCAGCATCTCAAGATCTCATCTGTGGCCTCTGTGACCGAGATGTTCTTGAATTTTAGTGCTTTCTTAAAAAACCAGAAACAGATGTAGTTTGAAAGAGTGAGAGATTATTTGTATTATTTATTGCTCAGACTTTATAAGGTGGTTAAAAGCTGAAATGCCAGTCTTATTACTCTGTACTGTTTTGTTTCAACAGGTTTGGCTGGAGCCCACCAAGCTCATAGTGAAACAAGTGAGACGTAAGTACAATTAATGTTTTGTGTTTTGTTTAGAGATCATAGGATCGTTGAAACTTGTGTGTTTATATGTACTATTCACAGGGCCGATGAACACACTCTTTCGGCTGTCAGTGAAGTTCTTTCCTCCGGATCCTGGTCAGCTTCAGGAGGAGTTTACTAGGTAGGACGTTCACAAACATCATCCACGTTTTATATACTGGCAAGCTGAATGATGCTTGTAACTGTGGACTTTTTCTCCAGGTACTTGTTTTCACTGCAAATCAAGAGGGATCTTATAGAGGGCCGACTGAACTGTACGGAAAACACTGCTGCCCTGTTGGCCTCTCATTTGGTGCAATGTATGTATAATGTCGGTCAGCTAACATTTGTGTATGTCTGACAGTCTACATCCTTTACAGATGGATGCTGTTTTGATTTAGGTTAAAGCAATCTGAAATTACAGGCAAAGCAATAGTGACAACGTAAAGGCTAAAGTAGGGCTGGGCACTATATATTTATGCAAATCTCAACAGTAAAGCTGGTTCTTTGATTAGTGGTACATCTCCATCAGCTGTTTTCAAATGGAGCAGCAGTTAATACACACATGATGCTTTTCCACTGTATAGTACGGCACGGTTCAGTAAAGCTCACTTTTGGGGTGTTTTCCACTGGGAATAGTACCTGGTCCTTTTTATTTTTATTTATTTTTTTTTTAGTACCACCTCAGCCGAGGTTCCAAGCAAGCCGAACCGTTACCACAAACTCTGCTGGTCACTGATTGGCTGGAGAAAATCGTCATTACTGTGTCACTGAACTTGCGACACGAGACACAACAGACCCGCTAGATTTAAATCAGCACAGCCAGCGAAGGATCAGACGCAACTTTTTTTTGTTTGAAGAAATGCACCTTTTTGACATCCATTGGTCTGGTGTGGAAGAATCTAATGTTCGGAGGAGTATGTGTGACTATCAGTCACTGCACCAGTGTGGAGACTGTACTTAGGAATCACTAACCTATGTCTTGGAGTATATGACCCAAATAAGAATTTTAAAGGAGGAGAACTTTTTCACCTGGTATTGCCTTATGAAGAAGTAACAAGTCTGCCATGTTTGGCATTACAATTGCTCTACCAGTGGTTATATAAGGGTAACGATCAGTTAGCTCATATTATTGTTGTTTTTATTCTCCTATAGTTAATGTTAACAACATCAGCCTTGTATGTATTTGCTGAAGTACTGATTTTGGATCATTTTTAACAAAAATTCTTAACAGTAGGTCTCTTGAAATATCAGATAATTTGACATTTGTTATGTTTTTTTTAAGGTAGTGAAGTAACCCCCAGAATAACATATTTGTGCTACTTTTTAAAGTGTTTTTGAAGGAAGTTTTTTATGCTAGCTTAGGCGTTGTTTGATCAGTAATAACTGTAACATTACATTTTTCAATTTCAATTTAAAAATAACTGATTTCTATTTTATTTTCATTTAATTTATTACTGTAATGGCAAAGGTAAATTTTCATCAGCCGTTGCTCCAGTCTACAGTGTCACAGGTTCTTTTAAAATCATTCATATGCTGATTTAGTGCTTAAAAATAAAAAAAAATGTACTCACCCTGGTGTGTAAGTGTGATCAGCATTAGAATGAAAGAAAAACAGGAAAAAAAAATAGAAATGTGTCTCAGACCGGTCACATAAAATATATTCGAAAAAACGCATTTTTAAAAATCCATACTTTTCTTCAATGTTTTTATGTCTTGTGCCTTCCTAAAACGCTCAAATATATATCATATATAACCAGAATAAACGGTACGTTTCTAAGAACTTGTGTTCATATTTTTTTGTCTTTGACCCTTTACCTTTCTCTTTCCCCCACACAGCTGAGATCGGTGACTACGATGACCTAGCAGACAGGGAGTTTCTGAAGATGAGTAAATTGCTGCCATATCAGGAACGTGTGCACGAAAAGATCATGGAGCTCCACCGCAGACACATGTAAGACATTTATTGTTTTGGCCTGATGGTCTAGGCTTGTGCATTGTTCTCATTAATTTATCTCTGTCCTGTCAAGCTTTGCATTTGTAAATTTTACTGCGCTGACCACCGGGAATCAGTACAGGGAATTTATGGCACAAAAGTAGGTTTATCCTTTTCATGTCCAGTTTAGTTGAAAGCATTTGCGTGATATGAGAGGCCTTTTTTTCCATGCTGAACATCTAACTGAACTTTAAATACAGACTCCCCTGGTAATCTTGAATGACAGTCTGTTTCCATTTGGTGCTCAGTTTATTTGGTGAGAACAGATCTGATAGTGTGTAAATGATTGTTGTGTGTACCGGTTTATGGGATTTAGAGGCAGTTAAAGGTGGACTGCAGTTTCTCTTTCTGCTTGAACTTTGGAAAGATGTTGTTTTAAGAGCTTGCAGACTCTATTGGACATATGATAATATGGGACAGATTATCTTTCTTCACGCTCTGATTGAATCATCTTCTAAGTAAATAAGTAATCATGTAAAGTACACTTGATCTAACCTGAGTGTTAGATTTTATTTTTTTTTTCTTCAAAACAAGCTTAAAAATCTAACTGTTAATAAGATGTCTCTGCCATATTTAGGAGTAAGAATATCAGAGAGTCACGCAATGTTAAAAATAATGCTTTACGATATAGCGTTGTCCATTTTTTTTTAAAGATCTTACAAATCTTTGGCTCTTTGTAACGGTGCAATTCCGGTGCATTTAATCTGAGGCCTTGGATGTGAGAGAAGTATTGCAGGTCAGCCGTGTCCGTGGCGCTGTAAGGCTGAGATTGTAATCCAGTGGCTCAAGGCTCTTTATTAGCCATACGGCCACAAGGGAAGGGGAGGGGCTTAAGCAGATTGCACAGCTTAAAGGATGAGCAAAATTAGAGTGCACTGATGTTCTGGCACTGCTCTAGTATTTGCCCAGTGCCCACGATTAGCCAGAACACTGCTCAATATTATGTTTGCCCAGCCCCCACACTTTACTACTTGAAATTATTAGAACCTATATCCCATATAAAGAGTTGTATGTAAGTATGTATATATGTTTGTATAAACAAGTATTTTTCGGCAAAGCTGATTTAAACAGGTATGACCATGTATTGTGAAAGCTTAAACTAAACTGAATAGAATACATAAGGTAGTGAGGTACTGTTTATGCACTACCTTTTCCAAAAAGAAATAAATAAATAAAAATCATACCTTTTATTCTGCAAGGATCCATGAGATGTGACGTTATTTATTTATAATTATATTTATTTTACTTATTAAATAGAATGAACAAAGCTTTAACAAAGTCTTACTGACCCCAACCCTTTGATATATTATGCAATAAAATACAATACAATACAACGATTTGGAGAATGAGTAAATGCATGGCAAACATGTTTTAATGACAGTACTGTAAAGTGAGTACAGAAGATGTTTGTCTTTTAAATTGTGGAGTTATGTAAAAGTAGCAAACCAAAAACATATTTTGTAGCCTAGAATAACATTTTCCTTTTGGATTCCTTTTACTGTGGTACTATGTTTAATTTGTTAACAAAAAATTTCATTATTTTTCTTTGCTTCCTTGCCTGTAGTGGGCAGACCCCAGCAGAATCGGATTTCCAGGTTCTGGAGATCGCTCGTAAACTGGAGATGTATGGGGTTCGCTTCCATCCCGCCGCTGACCGAGAAGGCACCAAGATCAACCTGGCTGTCGCACACATGGGTCTGCAAGTCTTTCAGGTACAAGCACAACTTTATTGTCTTGTGTAATATAATACATTTTCAGGGGACATTCATATAAAATCCAGCTGATATATATGTATGTACGTTTTTTTTTTCTGTTTTTTTCAGGGCCACACCAAAATCAACACCTTCAACTGGTCTAAAATTCGAAAGCTGAGCTTTAAGAGGAAGCGATTTTTAATTAAATTGCACCCAGAGGTTCATGTATGTATCACATTTACATCACATATACTTTATACATTATATAATATTATTATGTGTACATTTACAAACATATTGACACACCGTCTCAATTTAAAGAGGATAGAAAGTAGTCTAATATGACAATATGAAAGACTGTTAATACATGCCTCCAACAAAATTGAGAGAAATACAATGCTGTGAAATCAGTCACTCGAGAAACATACAGATTCAAGTGTAGAAAATGTATATGCTCAGGAGCGTGGTTGGATGGGGCCTTTCATCTCTAACCCCCGTGAAAACATTTTAAATGTATTCAGAATGACGTTTGTTATTCTGTCGGGATCAATTACACGAAGTGCTAAGAATCAAAACCATATGCTTTCTTTTGTTGTCTTTCATCTGAGATTGAAGTTCTTAAGTTCGTTTTTTTCAATCTTTTGTTTCACAGGGTCCTCATCAGGATACGCTGGAATTTTTAATGGGCAGTCGAGATCAGTGTAAGATCTTTTGGAAGAACTGTGTGGAGCACCACTCGTTTTTCCGTCTGTTAGATCAGCCTCAGCCCAAAACCAAAGCTATCTTCTTCAGCAGAGGATCCTCCTTCAGATACAGGTGCACATGTGTGATTATATTGATGTGGGCGATGATTTTCCAGAAGAAGTGTTCAATAATTGATCTGAACTGTCCTGATCTGCTTCATGGACAGTTCTTAGAAATACTAAGAATCAGCACTTTGTCTTTCTAGACTGTCCTTGCATGTTCCAAGCAAAAACTAACATACGGCGCAACCAGTATAGCAGACTTGCTAGTTAAATGAGTCAGAGAAAACCTTCATTTATAGAACCGATTACATTCGTGCATTTTCTGTTTGTCAAACAATTATTTTTTGTTACCAAAAGTTCACTATTACAATCAAAATAACATGTTGGGGCCAATAAGAGTATGTTTTTTACTAGATTTAATGACACATTAAACTGATAAAAAGTGACGATAAAGAAAATCATAATGTTACCATAGATTTCTATTTCTTTACACTTTCTACTAATCAAGGAATCCTGGAAAAATGTAGCCATTTTCACAAATATCCTGTATGAGGAGCACAACTGTTTTCAACACTGATAATAATAATAAATGTTTTTAAAGATTCAGCTTTTTTTTCATAGGACTAACTAATCTTTAAAATGAATATTATATTCAAATAGAAGTTATTTTAAATTGTAATAATGTTTCACATTAGTTTTTACCATAGTTTTGATCAAATAAATTCAAACTTATTGTGTATATGAGGTTTCTTTTAAAAACATTTAAACATCTGACCAACCCCAAACTCTAAAATAATAGTGTATATATTGCAGATTCTTTTAAAAGAACATTGTGACTACAAAATGTAGCTTTTACTTGGTTTGTGAAAAAGCATTGTGTATATGTGACAGTGGGAGGACGCAGAAGCAGCTTGTTGAGTATGTGAGGGAGAGCGGGTTGAGAAGAACTCCTTACCAGAGGTAAATATCACCTGAAAGCAGTTTTATACTGTATACCGGACCATCCTTAGTTAACCCCTTTGTTGTGGTGCTTGTTTGTTTTTTGCACTGACTAAGCTGTTTTTACAGGAGGAACAGTAAGATTCGCATGTCGACACGTTCCTTGGCTTCTGATTTGCCAAAACAGGTCAGTAAAGTCTTAGATCAAGGACACAGACAATACCAACATGAAGAACAATCACAACTGACTGTCTTTTTTTTTTTATCCATCACTCTCTTTTCCTTACCCGTCCGTTTTAGAATCTGTGTTTTAACGACAGTCTAAGGTCTCCAGTACCTCCTTCCTCTGTCACCGCCTCCTTCCACTCCCTGCATGCCCCCAGCTCTCCCATACGGATGGAGACCCCGAACCAGCTCATGCATCTCCAGCAGACGCAGCAGTCCGTCAGAGCCCCCAGCCCAATGCAGCAGGACTCCATCAAGACCAACTCCCAATCCACCTACGCCTTCCCAGGTGCCACTCATATCCAGGCAGCAGGAGACTGCGGCCCCTCATTTGTGTGTGTAGAGAGTAGTTCCCCTAGTGTACGGCCCTCCCAAAATGGCAATGAGGATAGCGAGCGAGTAGGGGTGAGTGGCAAAAGCAGTGCGGCCAAAACGGGCTTCCTCACACCCGAAGCGTTTGAGGCAGAGTTGTTGCGCGTTCGACAAATATCGTACCAGATCCCGATGTCCTCTACACAGCTGCATGTTAGCGAAGAGTATATAGATGACGACCCGGCTGAAATTTCGTTTTACGCTGGCGGCGCGGAGGCCTACTGCTACGGGTTTGATGAAGAGAATCCCGAGAGGTTTGAATTTGGCGATAGAGTCTCCGTTCAGCCCGCTGCATACGCTCTCGACCTCGAGGACCTCAACGGTAATGCTAACATGTTCCCTGAAAGCGCTTTCGGCCGATCTGAAACCAGTTCTCTAGTTAACAATCGGTCTGAGTGTAGCTCGCTGGATAACCTTCCGCTAGGTTCTGTCGGCGACTCGCTCTCGCTGGGTTTCGGAGGTCCCGACTCCTCATCCTCCCTGCGTCTGCCTGGTTCTGAGAACCTATCTGAGGCCAGCTCGATGGTGAACTTCCCTGCGTATTCGGTGCGTTCAGAAGACAGTTCGGCCATGCAGTTCAATGATCTGGTGGAGCAGCTGGAGCAACTCAGTTATCCGCCCACAACCACAGAGGGCTCTGCTGACGGCAGCTCCGATTCCGACTCTGACTGGGGGTCGGATGGGGGTCTGCCTCCAGATCAGAACCTCTTCTTTGGCAATCCACTAGTGAGTGGGGCAGATTTAGACAGCTTCCTGCTGGAATGCCAAAATCTCAGGGCTCTAGGCATTGGGGAGCCCCCACCAGGCCCCACCCATCTTAAAATGTAGCGTGACTTTATTAAACAGCAGCAGTTATCGTTTTTTAAAGCAAGCACTTAATTCTCCACCTTATCCTGATAAAATCAGTACTTATAGTTTTGGCACCTCCTGTTAGCGCTTTAATCTACCACTTTTTTTTCTTATGTGCCCTTTCCAGTGTACTTCCTCTATCTCTCTTTGGTGTTAATTCATTCTCTTTTTTTATTGTTTTTGAATATGAATGTGCTATGAGTTGTTGTAGTACAGTAAGATTAATTAGCAGTTATCTGAATTTATATAGTTAAATAATGTTTATCCGTTTACATTTAATCTTAGTAGTCTGGATGACTACAAACTAAAGTTGCGCTGTGACCTTTTGAGAAGAAAATGAAATGGCTGTATCACCTATGATATGATATCCTTACCACTTTAAGCATATAAAATTACATATCAAAATACAAAAAATTATAAATATTAAAAATATTGTCCATATTAAAAGTAATAATGGCAAATTTATGGTACTAGTAGTATTCTAATTTGTTTTGCTTTTTTTTTTCGATTTAAAACCCAGTAAATGATGAATAACAATTATTTTACTGAAATTTAAATTTTTTTAGTAAAGTAAAAAATTCAATGAAATAATCAAATAAAACCATACCCATTTAAAAGCAATGAAATGGGAATCTAAACGGAGTTTTATTTTTAATTGACAATTTGCTGTTGACAAAACAACAATTTAATTGACAAAAAAAGTGTGGTTTTTTTGGTATTGGTATCTTGCTCATTTTTTGCTAGAAATGTTTTGACCTCAAGGAGTCCTAAAGTGAGTTTGTGAGTTCACCATTGATTTTCATAGTAAATATTCGTTCAACTGAGCTAAATTGTCTGAAGAGGAAAACTCACTTGAAAATGAATAAAGAGCAAATATAAATTAGAAAGATAAGCTTTACATGCATGTATGAAGGTACTTTTGAATCAGGATAACTGCACAAATCTAATTCCAGTAATGAACTACTCTACTCAGGACTGTGATTTAATTAGCAGTGGACCTGACAGCCATTGCTGCTAAGAGCACATTTGAGCCAGTGTTATTATTGTTTTTGTTGCTTTAGAGTTAGTCGCTCCACTCTGCCCCCTGGTGTTTTACCTTTCAGACATATATTGCATCTCGGCAATTCTGGTTGGGCTGCATGGACTGCATTTACACTGACAGCCACATGCACAGATGGTCGTTTGCAGATTTAATTTTCAAATTAGCATTTTGCCTGTTTTAGAAACGTAGGCTAAAACTGTATCCGTGCATGTCGCTTTGCAGTGTAGCCTTTTAGGCTATTGCAGCCATTAACCCATGGCCTGCACATAAATAAACACTAAACAGAGAAACTAAAGTTCAAAATATTGGGGTCAGTAAGATTTATTTGAATGCATTTGAAAAAAGTCTATTATGCTCACAAAAGCTGAATTAATTTGACAAACTCAAAGATACAGTTCAAGTGTGGCATTATTATAGAGTAAAATAAATGTATATTATATCTTATTTATAATGTAATTAGTACTCTGTAAACATTTCTTATTGTCAATGTTGGAAACAGTTGTGCTACTTGATATTTTTGTGGAACGTGTGATGCAGATTTTGTTAGGACAAACCTAACATACCTGTCACTTTTACTCTAGTTAATGTGTCTTTGTAAAACAAAGGTATTCATTTCTTTTTTTTTTTTTTTTTAAAGAAAATGTACTGACCCCAAAATTTTGAGCAGTAGCGTATTATACTATCCATCAAAGAATGTAGGTGGTTGAGTATTGTAATGTGCTGTCAATACCACTGCTAAGAAAGTGAATGTAATGTAGAGCTTGAATTCTAACTTTATGCACATTGTATGCACGTAGGAGCATGTGGACCTAAAGAAACCTGAGTGATAGTTAGTTCGAAAAGGCAAACGTTTTTTTATCATTAACAGTACGTCCAGCTTTGGCACATTTCTATGAGTGCAGCGAACATTTCTTACTTTAGGAACTAGGCTATTTGATTGTGCCTTTTGATTTATTACAGTTTTCTCAAATAGCTTTTTCCAAAGGATTCAGGTGTTATAATTTGTAGAAGTATTTTCTTTTCTTTGTCACCTCTATGTTCTTGCAGTGGTTTGTTCTACAAGTACTGCAGGTTTGCTTTCAAAACACTTCTTTTGTCTGTGCTTGTTACCTTTGGGTGTCTCTTTTCAAGGTTGAACTTGATCTTTAATTGCCTGTTAATGCCTCACTTTATGCATTATATAAGTGACACTCCTAATGATGCGAACTATAACACAGAGCCTTAATAGGTAACATCAGCTCTGTGCAGTTGTGTTTTTGTATGACATCCAGACCGCATAAATGCCTTGGGTTTCTGTTCTGGGGTCTGGAGTGAATAACTCTGTCTGGGTGCCATGAGTACATTGAGTCCTGTGAGCTCAAAATGAGATGCTGGCAATGCCGTTTGTGTCCTTTCCTCTTTCTTTCTTGAAATCCCATTTAATATCCTGCCATATTACTCTGCTTTACTTCACTGTGTGATTCAGGCTCTTCTGTCTTTTGCATTTCATTGTCGTTCCCATTTAATGATCAAAATGTGTTACGTTTGCTTTCTCCACCCCTCTATCTTCTGTCAAAACGGTGAACATAACTAAATATATAACTAAACTTTAAACTTTAACTAAACACTATTTTGTGGTAAAAAAAAAAAAAAAAACAAGCATGTTAGTATTAACCATAAGAATACATTCTCATTGTCATTTTGAGAGCAAGCGAAACATGGCCCATTTAATCTTGGATTTAAACTTCTGGAGCCTCTCTCTACTCCCACAAGCGAGGGCAGGCCTGGGTTGCTCTTAAACTCTGGGCAAGGCACCATTTGGCCATCCACTTAACGGCACTTCCTTCACATCAGGAGCCATGGACATAATGACTTTGCCTTTCTCTTTGTGTTGACCGTTATTAAGTGTTGCCAAATCTACTTTATAAAGTGACCAATGAAGTTCTTAACTAAATAACTCTGTAATTTTAACTGTTTTGTCACAAAGCCTGCACTAATGAAAACCTAGTCTAGTCGTCTTCTCCCGTATTCTCCATAGTGAACAATTAGCTTTATTTAAAGCTGTAAAGAGGTATAGATTTCACTGTCCTTTTGAAACCCAAAGCAGCTTTGTTTTTAAGAAACCAATTTTTATTTACCTCAACACGTCAGTATCTCAAATTGTGAATGTGTGCCACTTGCATGACTGTTCTTGAGTCTGAACTAATATATAAACACAGTATGGTCTATCAGTGTTTTTTTTTTTTATATCGCACTGTGCTACCTAAAAAGTTTTTCTGTATTACGGATCGACATATGAACCATTTTCAGCACTCCTAGCGTCCTAGCACTTCATATACAGATTAAAAACATAATACACTGTCTTTTAATAGTAAATACTCTCCATAGTAAGCTCACCATTTATTTTTGCCCCCAGATGAATAGCATTTTTTTTTTTTAACTAGTGATGTGTTCTGATTTGTTTACATGCACTTTCTTTTTTTTGCTATGTGGCTGTTTTTTTTTTTTTAAGATGTTCTTATAAAAGATGCAAAATACGGTAGGGAAAAAGCATTCATTGGTATCGAAGGTATCTCAAATTAAAATGACTTTTATGGTATTTATAACAATCTACATTGCACACACAAATGTTTTTGATGAATTTTTATTTTGTTAGGCTTTTATTAAGTAAACGTTTAAAGTATTTCAATTAGGAATGCTATTAGGTTACAAAGTTAAGGAACAATGAATCCCAGTACTGCATTAGAAACAATTTTTTTGTATGTTTTTCATACAAAAAAAAAAAAAAAAGGTATTTCTAGTACTTTGGAGGATCTGATCACAAAAGAGAGTTTTTTTTGTGCCTTGTGCTTTGCTTCGTGCTTCCTCAGTGTAGTTACCCCCACCCCCCACCCCTTCCCATCCAAATCTAATTCTGAAATTAAGAGCGATATAAAAACAAGGTCCTTAATGTACTAATGTGAAAATAGTGTACTTATGTGTGTCCGTTTCATATTTTCTCCTTTGGAAAAAAAAAAAAAAATCACTTTTGGGTAACTGGGATTTCAGGCTTTTTTGTACCAATTAAAGAAATTATTTCAGTTCAGCAAATGACTTAAAAACATAAACTACACTAGCCCCTGTAATAACCTGTGTCCATACCTACTGCAGCTATAATATGATGTTCATTAAAATCTAATACAGTTTTCTTAAACAACTGGAATGCTTTTTTTTGTGACCTTAATGGGTTTTTCAGGATTTGTGGTTTGCAGTGTTATTTTGATTAGTTCTATATTTAAGGAGCTGTTCTCAATGGCTTGGATCAGTGCCAGTGTCAGCAACATCTAGATCCACCTATTTATCATTGTTTCTTTTGAGTTTGTGGCTGAGCTAAAATACTAGAGGAAAAACAAGTCGATGGGCAGGAAGTGGGAGGAATGCTAAATCTAGTTGAAGCTAATGTGTCTGGCATCATTTTGAATCCTTGAATCCTATATGATAAATGTTACAAAGATTACAATGATCAACGAACCAAGGATAAGTTCACTTCTGTGTAAAGTAATGCCCTGGTCTTTTGTTACTAATTCAAGTAACTTTATTCGTTTTAGCTTCTAAAAATCCTAAGTGAAGGTTGTTGCAAATACTGTAATAGCCATCAGGAAGTAAAAAGGGCGGATTTGTAAACCGTGCTAATACTAAACCCATATCAGATGTTCATTTGCCCTCCGTTAATTTTCTTTTTGGTTCATCAACATTCCAGCACACAAATGCTAAAAAAAAAAAAAAGATAAATGTCTTTATCAGTGTTATTTTAGTATTATTAATATACTATAAAAATATTTATTAATAATTTGAGTTCTGATTTACATTATATTTTGTTAGTTTTAGAACTTTATCATTTGTTTTTTTGTTTTTATTAAAGTCAGTTGCCAAGGCAACTTTTAATTGCTTTATTATTTAACTTTATTTTAATTGCAAGTTTAGTTTTAGTTAAAAAATAAAAACACTGGTCTTCATCATCTAAGCTGCTTAATAACTTATCTGTTAAGCACAAAGTCAGACCTTTGAAATAAAGTGAAAAATGTTGTCCTTTGTAGAATTTTTGACCAAAACAGTACTGTTTGTAGATAATTCGGTATGCATTTTGTGTATTAACACTTAATTTCTTAACAAAATACTTTGTGTTAAACAGTGTCGATATGCATTTCTCATCTATAGTTTAATGAACTACCAATAGGACTCAACTTAGCCTGAGTCTGTCTGTTGTTTTAGAGTCTCAGATACGCTTCTTATGCTACATTCCACAGCCTCGTTCTAGTGTGGAGCGCTGCCTGTGTGTTTGTTCAGGCTGGCTGCCAAACCCCGGCTCCGGACCTCTTCTCTCCCTCCCCTCTTCTCCTATGTCATCCCCGCTGGGACACTCCAGTTAAACTGTAAACCACTGCCGGCTCACCAGCCCAGCAGTATCGCTGATAATCCTCTGCAGGAATTATTTCCGGGTCGTAAAGCCACCTTTTTCTATCTGGAGTTCCTTGTTTATGCCCTGCCTCTACATTCTTGTATTCCCTCGTGAGCTGCTTCTCTTTGAGGAAGAAACCATTTCCACCTCCTTGTATTTATCCCCTTTTATATACAGTAGGCGTGTTATTACCTTTCATTTGTTTTCAGGTTTCTTATCTGCATGATGTAAAGGAAATGGGTGTGATATTTATAAAAAATAAAAAAAAAATCCTCTTATTGCCATTTTATTGCTCTGTAAACAACAGCTCCAGAATGTGTGAGAAAGAGGAAGATTCCTCCATATATATGTTTTGGGTCAGTAAGATATTTAATGGTTTTTAAAGATGTTTCTTCTGCTCATCAAGGCTGCATTTATTAGATTAAAAA
>JAUMHI010000041.1:7903044-7914570 GCA_032359435.1 Enteromius unitaeniatus
TTTTTTTTTTTTTTTTTTTTTTTTTTTTTTTTTTTAGAAAGAATCATTATTATTTTTATTTAGAAAAATATTGCAAGTGTAGTTGATGGGTCATTCTTGCTGGTTGTTAGGTTTGTACTGTGATTTACTTTTTAAACATTTTACTATTATTGCAAACATTATTTATTAATTTAATTTTAATAAGCTTATACACATTTGATTTACCTCTGTTTTAATAAAAAATAAAATGTTTAATAAACATCTAAACTTTATTAAAAATTTAATTTATTGACATTCATGTTATTAATACTAAACTATCATTTATGGTGTAAACGATGTTAACTGAAGTTTTCCTTTGTTTTCTTCATTCCGTAGACACTGCCACTGATAGCCCACAGCTCTCTCCCTTCAACATCAAGGGTCCTCTGTGTCTGTCGCCCTCTTTCCAGATGTCCACTCTCAGTCTTCCAGGCCAGGCACCTTCGCCCTTGCAGAGCCCCATCTTGAATGAGGTGGGCACTGCCAGACTAGAGGAAGACGAAGAGGGCAGGAGGAAGGTACACTGATTGCATGCCAGCCTGCCCCGGCCTGAATAAGAGTTCAAGAAAGTTTACAGTTGAAGCCCAACTTAGAGCATCCTTGGATTGGAATAAGTTAGAAATAACCATTTGGCTTGCATGGTCTGTGATGGGAATGTCATGGTCTTGCTAAATCGTAGGTTATGACAATGACCCTGTGATTGGTTGGACCTTGGTTTGCGGAGAAAAAATAAAATATAAGTTGAAATATGAAATATAAGTTAATCAAAGCTGGGTTAAAATGTGATCTAGGTTCTAATTAAGATTACTGTAAATTTTTAGGTCTATATACCTGAAAGGCTATACTTTTAGGGATCATTTCTGTAGTTTTTAACCAGGAAATGTTTCAAAAGTGTTGCATCTACCAATTTTAGGTTCTGTGTTTGAGGTTAATGTTTACATTAGTTTCAATGTTAACTTGAAAATAACCAAAATGGGTCTGTGTTATGAGTGCAAGGTTCTAGATTAACCTACTTAAGTTAAAAAAATATAATGAACAGTGCTAATAGTTAACTTGCATAAATTCTAGGTTGCATATTCAAGGTTTACTTCTACATTGTTTTATGTTCATGTCTGTGTTTTGCTTTCTATATGAAGTGTATATACAGCTATGGAAAAAAATAAGAGGCCACTTCAGAAAAATCGGTTTCTTTTGGGTTTTATTCTTAAAACTGTTCATCTCACCAATACAAAACAATGCACGTTTGTTTCATTTTTTGTGACTGTTACTGCTGTCTTTGAAATATTAAGGATAGAAGCAACTTGATGCTCACTTGTGCCAGTAAAACTAGGATTGAGGCCTTTTTTCTGGATTTAAATCCTTTCTTTTCACAGCTTTTGGCTTGTTAATTTTTACATTTCTGATTACTTTTAAAAGACTTCTAGCATTTGTTACCTGGTCACACTGCAAGAGGATAGTGTTGATTACAGTAGTGCTTTTTATGCATTTCCCGTTAAATACAGTTGGATTCAGGTTCTCACTAAATAATTACCTCAATAAACAGAATGAAGTATGTTTGTGTAGAAATTTAACAAAAACTGCCATGAAATGCTTAGAGAGTTTAGAATACTCAAATAGATACTGATTTAGGAGTAAATTGCAGTGGTCTCTTATTTTTTTCCAGAGCTGTATATATAGATAATACTATACCTGAATTTCATGGATAAATTCTTGGTTCTAGGTCTACATATAACTTACAGTAAGTTATTTATTGAACTAATTCAACTGTGTGAGTTGAAGTTTAAATTCCATGGTTCCTGGTCTACTCTACCTTCTAGGTTCCAAGTTATCAAAGTTCTAATAGATATTAATTTCAAAGTTGAAAGTTGATTCTGCGTTCTGCATTAACTTTTTATGCTTTACAATCTATATTCCTTTTATATAACATAAAATAGATGAATTAACTAGCCAAAATAAACAGTGTTTAGAGATTTTAATACAGCTTAAATAAGAGTGTTTTTAAGTATGCTTTTATTTTCAGAGATATCCCACTGACAAAGCCTACTTCATTGCTAAAGAGATTCTGACAACAGAGAGGACGTACCTGAAGGATCTGGAGGTCATCACAGTGGTGAGCAGAGCTGTTTGTGCTCATGACTCATGAGTTTAATAAGTTTAGTGTGTGACGCTTGTTTGTACAATGTATGCTGTGATGATCTATGATCTTTTGATGTGTTTAATTTAGATGATCTTTTGCCTTTGAACTGTGTAATCACATCAATGTGCGTGTGTGTGTGTCCTCAGTGGTTCCGGAGTGCAGTGATTAAAGAAAACGCAATGCCTGAGGGTCTCATGACCCTGCTGTTCTCCAACATCGACCCAATCTATGAGTTCCACAGAGGCTTTCTCAAAGAGATTGACCAAAGGCTGGCTCTCTGGTGCAAAGTTCTTCTTCCTTCTTTTTTCAGATTGCAGCTTGTTTGCATATATGACCCACTGCGTTATATTTAATACACAAATTTCTAAGGCCTCTAAACCATGAAAAATCTGTTGTGTACAATCTATTAGCTGCATTCTATTGCATGATTAATATTTTCACTTTATTTTGAGATCAAATTCTTCTTATTAAAGCATTTCTTATGATTTTTGCCTCAAAGGATTCATTACGAGAATCCTATAATATTTCAGCCATTGAGACTGTTCTCATGTTCACAGGGAGGGGCGCTCTAACGCTCATGTAAAAGGAGATTATCAACGAATTGGAGATGTTATGCTGCACAACATGTGTGCCCTGAAGGTGAGGTTATAGTTCTGTTCTGCACGCAAGAATGACTTTCATTTTAGTAAGAGTTTTGGTGCAAGTGTTTTGATGATTTATAATTTATGTTATGGGGTTGTTGCCTTCATAATCTCAGGAGTTCACAGGCTATCTGCAGAAGCATGATGAGGTGTTAACAGAGCTTGAGAAAGCCACGAAGCGTGTGAAGAAGTTGGAGACCGTTTATAAAGAGTTTGAGTTGCAGAAGGTGTGCTACCTGCCTCTCAACACCTTCCTGCTGAAGCCCATTCAGAGACTCATGCACTACAAACTCATCCTGGAGCGTCTGTGTAAGCATTACGCCCCTCAGCACAGAGACTACGATGACTGCAAAGGTGACCAAAGCCTGCTTCCAGCTCAAATGTCTTTTTTTTTTTTTCCTTTTTATTAGTGGAACGTTTCTTTGAGATCTGAGCATGAATGTGTAATGAACTTACACATTGAATTTTTGCAGAGGCTCTGAAAGAAGTTGCAGAGATAGCTACTCAGCTGCAGAGCAGTCTGATTCGATTGGAGAACTTTCAGAAGCTGACAGAACTTCAGAGGGATCTGATTGGCATTGAGAACCTTACTGCTCCGGGAAGAGTGAGATTTTACTTTGTGCATTTTTATTTTGGTTCGTCAAAGTGGGTGGATGAAGTGACATCCAGAATATTTTTTGTCCAGGGGGCAAGCCAGTTACAAAGTTATGAGCCAAAAGTGATGGCTAAAGTGAAACAGAAATGCAATCGAGCATATTAATAGCGGCTCCCTGATGCCCTCATTTTATATACCGTATAAGGTAACACTTTATAATAATGTTCAGTTGCAAGGCATTCATAAGTGATTAGTAAATGATCAACTAATCATTTACTAAATATTCATAAGCAATTAATAAGTGATATGCTAGCAATTTATGTATGTTTTAAGGCATTTACAAATGATTAGTTAATGAACTAATCATTTACTATGTGTTCACAAATGATTTAGTAAAATCTTAACAATGTACAAATACCTTTAAGAAAATAGCATATCATGAAATAATCAAACATATCCTTGGTAATGGTTAATAAGTTACTAGTTAAAATATTATTATATATTAATATATTATAGTAATATATTAATCATTACTAAATCATTGAAATGTCATTATATAGCATTGTACTAATATCTCAGTGTTAAAAATAATCCATCTGTGTTAGAGAATACATCTTTCTAACCCTCACCAGTCAGCCTTTACATTACAGTACACACTACGAAATATCCAAAACCTGTTGTGTAAATACATTAATAAATAATTTACAACACTTTCTGCATACCCTATTCTAAAGTGTAAACTACTCATCAGTTGTAAGTGTTTTACAAGCCTGCTGGTTACAGGTTTTGTGTGCGTATACACTGGGTCATATGAATTAGCCACAGACATGCCAACTCGTAATTAATATAGATAATATATAATTAATTACATTAAAAACAAAAAATTACATTCTACATTACTTAATAATTTGTGAACATAGTCATTTTTTGTAAATGATTAGTTAATCATCATCTATTCACTTGTAAATGATTCATAACTCTATCTACAAAACGTAGATAAACATATTAATATATAATTTTGTAATTATTTATGAACACATAATGATGAACTAATCATTTACAAAACATAACTAACTAATCACTTATAAATGCCTTACAACTGGACGTTATTATAAAGTGTTACCCAGTATAATTACCTTAGGATGTAACAGTGAGAGAAAGTACGGAAATATGTGACCCTGGACAACAAAACCAGTCGTAAGTTTTCATTTTCCGAAATTAAGATTTATACATGATCTGAAAGGTGAATAAATAAGGATTGATGGATAGGGCAATATTTGACCGAGATCTGAAATCTGAGGGTACAGAAAAATCGAAATGCTGAGAAACCTTTTAATCACCTTTAAAGTTGTCCAAATTAAGATCTTATCAATGCATATTACTAATCAAAAATTACGTTTTAATACACTTTCGGAAAAAAATTGACCTAAATACCTTCATGAAACATGATCTTTACATTCTATCCTAAGGATTTTTGGCTAAAAAGAAAAATCAATAATTTTGACCCATACAACGTCAGAGCAGAACTCAACATCATGACCCTTCCACAAAAGAATGGACATGTAAAAACAGTTTCTGAAGATTTTTTACCCTTACTTAAGCCACTTACCTTCTAAGTATATATCGGAGAACAGTTTAAAATACTATATCAATCCATTCTATGGCACCTTTAAAGAAATCTATGAGATAGTGGATCACCTGACTCAGAATAGATGGATTATCGAGAAATGCATTTAAAAAAGTTAGAATGGCCAAAGTAACAGCAATGTTCTTCACTGGAAAAGTTATTTAACCTCGATACAAACACTCATTGTCATGGCAGTCTTCATCTCATTTCTCTGCCTAAAGCTTTGTGGTGCACCGCTGGCAGGATGATAGTAATGCAGTGGTTAGAGTTTGGAAGCCGTACAACAGACATCATCGATTCAGACTTATGAGCATCTTACAAAATGAGTTGCAGAGAAACAATGAAATTTGAATT
This sequence comes from Enteromius unitaeniatus, assembly GCA_032359435.1. NCBI lineage: Eukaryota > Metazoa > Chordata > Actinopteri > Cypriniformes > Cyprinidae > Enteromius > Enteromius unitaeniatus. Next base: position 7,908,417 of record JAUMHI010000041.1, read on the forward strand.
ACAATTTGCTGCTTTATAATTAAAGTCATAAAGTGTTGTGGGACAAACATGTCAAAGTACAATTGATAGTCTGCTATCTAGTTATTTTTTTTCCTGCTCCTTCTCCAGGAATTTATCAGGGAAGGTTGTCTCTACAAGCTCACCAAGAAGGGTCTGCAGCAGAGGATGTTTTTTCTTGTAAGTCTGAACTTTTTTTTTTTTTTTTCTGTTTTGGCAGTTTTGATTTTAAATTCTGTCTGTGTTGACCGTTTCCATCTTAAGTTTTCAGACATGCTACTGTACACAAGCAAAGGGGTGACCGCAACCAATCAGTTCAAGGTTCATGGACAGCTTCCCCTGCATGGGATGATAGTGAGTATTCCCACAAATTATTTTTGAAATGGAATACTAGCAAAAAGCATACTGAATGACGTACACTGCGTTCTGCTACGGTATGCCAAACCGTAAGCGTTATGTAGTGTTACACATTTCAAACAGCAGTATGATGATCATTGTCACATGATTTGTATACCAAAATCCTTGGAAGTGGCTCATCTTCACGGGAATCAGAAAAGCATTAACGAATCATGAAAACAAATGAGTTTGGATTTGATTTGTGTTTTTATGTTCAATTCAACAAATGACTGGGAGGCAAAAGGAACTGATTCTTGTGTTGGTGGTTCTGTGAATCAAATGTCAGCTCCAAATATAAATTAACTCCACAGAAGAACTTGGCATATCTTGCATTTTGCCTGAAAGCACATATTGACTTTATACTGCACTTCACTGATAAATAATTGTTTATATAGTGTGTGCGTAGTATGAATGCAGTCTGGTTGTATTGCATTTTCCATGCTTTTTGGGCAACCCATAAGTTGCGTCGCTTACGTGTCATGCACAGCTCTTCTCCTGTGGCCTTATTGGGACAGTAAAGTATCAGGCATATGTCCAAACAGTCTGCACAAGTGCAATGCTAAAAAGATTCGTCCATCTTTAAACATAGGGCTTTCTCAGTAGCATGCCGTTTTTAAGTGAAGTCAAAATGAAAGTGTCTTCCTGAGGAACTCTCAGATGAAAATACACAGGCAGGCAGTGATAAATGACGTTTACACTGGCATTTTCCTCGAAACGTCTGCACTGTGTCTCAGCTTTGTTTTCTTAAAGCAGTGATCTTTCAGGCCTTATTTGTAGTATCTGCCGTTAGCGTCCTATTAATTTGTAATTATATTTCAAAATGTTATTTACACCCAAAACCTGAATTTTTTAAGCGGTAGTCTATATTACCAAATGAGAAACACATTTATAGTACGTACTATTCCAATGGACTTGTCTGTGCTTCGCTCCTGCCTGCAGCTCATTGTGCTGGACGCTCCGGTGAGTATGAGGAAAATCCCAGAATCCTCCACTCCCAAACAACTCCTTGATAGTCTGCCTAAAATCTTTGCATTTTACTCACAGCTCCTTCTGCTGTCCCTCCCAAGCATCAATAGAAATGAGGATTGATTGTAGTTAGGATGTTAACAAGTAGATTATTGACACTTTGGGATGGGATCAGTCACATTGTAAATGTTTTGCAGGTGGAGGAAAGTGAGAATGAGTGGTCTGTTCCTCACTGTTTCACCATATATTCTGCTCAGAGAACTATTGTGGTGGCAGCTAGGTGAGTGCGTATTAAAAACAAAAAGTGCTTTCACACTGTATTTAAGCAGGGATGGGAATCATGATGACTTTTTGGCTTGGTTTGGTTGAGAAATTAGGATTTTGAGTGTTTTTTTGGGGGGGGGTTTTTGTATAATGTTAGAAAATAAATAATAGTCGGTTACACTTAAGCGCTCTTTGTTTAAGTTTAATTATACATGTAAGTACTGAAGAATATAAATTAACTACATGTACTTACTATATGGTTAGGTTTAGGGTTACTTCCATGTGATTGTGCATAATATATTGTTATTAGAATAATATATATGTGTATTATGTAACAAGGACGTGTTTTTTACATTTTGTAATAAACTAACAATTTTGTAAATGTACTACCAATGGCAACTTTTTAAAATCATGAGATCAAATTTAAACTGTAATAATTTATATATATATATATATATATATATATATAATTTACAATATATTGTAAAATGTTATTCAATTATATTATACACTTTTATAGTAAATTGTGCCATTTAAAAGCTTTGCATCTTTTCTTTTTTCAGCAAGGATCCAATAAATGGATCAAATGTAACTGTAAAAACATTTTATTTGTTTATTTTTTACAACAACAAAAACAATTTATTTAAAAATAAATCAGTTATTTTTTGTGATCAAAGAATCTTGAAAAAAAAACATGTCACAGTTTCCACAAAAATATTAAGCAGCGCAGCAACTGATAATAGCAAGAAATATCACTTGATCGCAGCATATCAAAACAAATTTCTGAAGGATCATGTGACTCTGGACACTGGAGTAATGGCTGCAAAAAATTCTGCATTGCTATCAAAAGAATAAATTGCATCATATTTAAATTGTGTATATGAGAATATTATTATTAATATAAAGATTTTTGAAAATTATATATTGCAGAGTTACTGGGGTTTCACTATTATCAATATTATATTATTCCTATATTTAAAAAAAAAAATTACTTTAAAGGCATAGCACACCTAAAAATGAAGAGTTGTCATAATTTACTCACCCAGTTTTTACTTCTTCTGTTGAACACTAAATACATTTTGAAGAATGTGAGTAACCTAACAGTTTCTGGTTCTCATTGACATGCATAATATTTTTTTCCACACCATGGAAATCAAGTCACTATTAACTGTTACCCACAATCTTCAAAATGTCTTAAATGTTCAACAGAAGAAAAAATAAAGGTTGAGGGTGAATAAATAATCGTTTCATCGATCAGAGTTATTTATTTTTGCTGTTGGTCATCTTTCTTCTCTTCAGCTCCAAAGTAGAGATGAACAAATGGATTGAAGATCTGAACATGGCTATTGACATGTCAAAGAAATGTCAGGAAAAATCTGATGTTCAGTTGGACCCAAGCCTGTGTGATCGCTCCAACAGTAAGTACCTCAAGCCTGCTTACAATGCTTTCATCCACTGTGCAGGAAGTGATGTGTTTTTGTCCCTTAGCCTCCTTATCACTGATCCTGAAGTAGATGTAAACCCCATCCTTTCCAATTGCTCCCCCTCTCTCTCCCCTCTTCCTCCTGTCTTCCTCTCCCTCCGCACAATCGTAAGGATCGTCAGATGAGGTGTCTCTGGAGCAGGAATCAGAGGATGACATGAACTCTTCCCGCTGCTCTCTGGACAAGCAGAGCCACCACAGGGCCAACACCACCATGCATGTGTGCTGGCACCGCAACACCAGCGTCTCTATGTCTGACCACAGCCTAGCCGTGGAGGTAGCATTTACACACTTCACAATCATTTACAGTCTTTATGGAGGGAACTCTTGACTATAGCTACAATATAGTGTACAAATGAAAGGAACGTTGACTATAGCATGTGTTTGGGTGTTTCCCAAAGAAATGTGTGGTGCATATTTTTGATTTAAAAAAAGAGACTACTATTTCTTTCTTTTCATGTTTTACAGTTTCTTTTTGTCATAAATTCAGTATTTACATTTATTATTATTATTATTATTACCCTGAATTGTCAATACTATAATGAAAAAATATTATTTGCAGTTATATTTTTAGGGGTTTGAGCATGAACCAAACCACTGCAAAAAATAATCTGTGAACATTGAATTATCCAAAAAAAAGTTGAATTTTTGATTTTGGCGCTAAACAGTAGGCCACTTAGCGTGTATGCTAACATTAGCCAAATGTTATTCGGACTATAACTCTGGAACGGAATGAGGTATCGTCTACTCTGGTACACGTGTATAGACTCGAACTTTAGTCTAATGTAAAAAAACTGGGGGCGCTATGAGCCAGAAAAAACATATTTTCAGCTATAATTAGAAAACCGTTGGTCCAATCGGCTTAAAAATTGATATGCAGTAACTTGGTCCACACTGGCACAAGCCTATATGAGGACATTGGCGTATCTTAAAAAACATCACTGCCATCGGCCAATGAACTTAGAGCACTTATTAGACAAGGTTAACGGAGGTCGATCGCTACGAAACTCGCTGGGCACGTTCGACTCATGGTCCTAAAGGTCTGTAAGAATTTTAAAAGAAATCGGCCACTAGTTGGTGCTAATGAGTTTTCTTTATTTTTGTTAACGAGTTAGCGAGTGTTTTACACACCCACATTATATGCATATCATTTTAATAGATCTCCTAATAATGAGCAACTTTGCCTCTAGAACCATTGCTGTCAATCAAATCGTTCATTAACTATTCTTAAATATGTTAAAATTCTACTTTTGCAAACTAGTCTCAGGTTTTTCGCTCAATCTCAATCAAACCCCTGCAGCAATAATCTGACTCTCTAGATCAATAATTATTTAAAAAATGTTAAATTTTGTCTTTTGGTTAGCTATAATTGCCTCATTAAAAAATGGGGTGTGGCTGCATGAGCCCAAAGGCCTATAAAACGTGAACTAAAACTCAAAACTTTATTAAACTTGGTGAAAACATGCGTCACATGACTGTTAACAATTATCTAAAGTTTCATGAAGATCGGACATTAGGTGGCACTATAACCGTTAAAAGTGCCTTAAAAACACAGTATTGCTTTAGAAAATGGCATGTATGCCAGTGTCTGTGTGTTTGTATTAATAGAATAGTTTAACCATTTCATTTCTGTGTCTGTGTTTGTATTAATATAATAGTCTTTCTGTGTTTGTGTATTATACATTTTCGATGTGCTTCAGTGTCAGCCATATATTCAGGTTGCAACCTCAAAGGCCGTAAAAATTCTCGAACCCCGATAATTGCTGCTCACAGCTAAATTTGTATTCTTATTATTGACTAAGTTTGAGCTTTACACACACGAATGACAGACAACCACACACACACACACACACACAGACATCTCTGAGGCTGGCTGTTGAGGTCTGGACTGCATCCGAAGCTTGTTGAATGAGGGGCGAAGACCCTTGGATCTTTTTCTGTTACTGTCTCCTTTTTCTTCACCCTCATATTTTCCAGTTACGCCACATCCAGTAGCTTCTCCACCCTCCCCCTTCCATGTTTTTGTGTCTGTAACATTTTTTTCCTCTTTATTTGTCCATCAATAACTACCTTTTAAAATGAATTTGAATGAATTAATGATTTTTTTTCTTGTATTTCTTCATCTCTCCTAACATTTCTTTCAGTCTTTTTGTCCTCACTTAGGGACTGAAAGTTAACTTCCTAACACATTTATGTCTTCTGTTGTTCTTCTCTCTCTTTTTTTTTTTTTTTTCTCTCTCCCTGTTGTCCTTTTTGTCTTCATCACTTTCTCTGCACCACATTATCTGTCTTCCTTCCTGTTTACATCGTTTTCCTGCGCCTGTGCTCTGTTTGCCTGCCTGCTGTCAGTATTCAGTTCTCCAGCCGTGTCTCCAGAGCTCCCCCCTCGGTACCTGCTCAGTCAGGGCCAGAGACCCAACACCATCACTCATGTGTGCTGGTACAGAAACCAGAACCTTTCTCTCAATGACTATCTGCGCATGAACCAGGTACCAATGAGGAGTTGTACCCTCATGATTTGAAGACCTTCACAAAACATTAATTATCTAAATTCATTCTTGTTTTATTTAAAAATACATTAACATTAAATCAAAATACATCTGTCTGTCGGTTTACATATATATTATGTAAATATATATTGGCTATATATTACAAAATGTAATTGATGATATTTTATAGAAAAATCAAAATTAAATAAATGTAAAAAATATATACTTTTTTATTTGTCCTTTACTTTATTAATTTAATCTTTTTAACCAACCAACTTTTTAACCAGTTAACCAAGTTCTTTTCATGTTGTGCAACCAAATTGTGGAAAAAATAAAAACAATCCTCAGGATTCTAACAAAGTATTTCAAAATAAGATCATTTGATTGTTTTATGAAATATTTTTTATGCATATTTATATTATATTTTAGTTTTATTTAAAACTAGTCAGTGTTTTAAAAATAAGAGCTAGTGATGCAAATGTACACATCTTAAGTGTGTATATGTAAGTGTGTGTGTATATATATATATATATATATATATATATATATATATAAAATT
>JAUMHI010000041.1:7922921-7945894 GCA_032359435.1 Enteromius unitaeniatus
TGAAAGTCTAATGTTTATCAGTACATTACAGAAAATAATGAACTTTATTACAATATGCTAATTTTTTTAAAAGGACCTGTTTGACCTTGTTATATATTTTTAAAAATTCCATTTAGGCATCAGATGATGGCATTACATATTAAAAATAAGCGAAATGAACATGCACAAATGTCTAATATTAATTACTGTTTAATAAAAAAAAAATATTAATTAAAAAATATATATATACATATATATATATTTAAAAAAATTAGTGCATATCAAAAAGAAAAATTAACATTATCAAATATCTAATATCAATTACTCTTTTTAAATATTTAAGTGAATATAAATTTTTTATATGTATATATATATATATATATATATCTGTCTCTGAATATTATATTAAGATTATTTTCCTCATATGATGATGATATATATATATATATATATATATATTTTTTTTTTATAAAGGTAAAAAAGAGAGGTACTAACAAATCGTGGATCTTTATTAAGACAAGTCTCCACAAAGTCCTTAAAGGCTTTGCTGTAGGACCCTTCCAGCGTGGGTGGGTTATTTTTAGGGATGAGGAACAAGACTCTCATGGGGTGAAGTTCTGAGTTGGGTGGCTCTCCTTTAGCCAGCTCGATGGCTGTGATCCCCAACGACCAGATGTCAGCCTAAGACACAGAGAAGAAAAAAAGGGCAAAAAAGTGGGGGTCAGTACTTGTGCCATCTGTCTGTCTCTGAATATTTAATTGAGCTTATTTTCATCACGTAACAGCAGCAGCCTTGACTAGTTAACAGATGTTCACCTGGAGAACTTGAACATGATACCTGTTAGCTAAACGACAAGGACTTGTACCTTGAAGTCATATGCAGACTGTTTGATGACCTCTGGTGCCATCCAAAAAGGGGTTCCTACGAATGTGTTTCTCTTAATTTGTGTGTCTGTTAACTGACCAGCCACCCCAAAGTCTGCCAGCTTGACTTCTCCGTGTTCTGAGAGTAACACATTGGCCGCTGTAGAAAAAAAGCAGGGTTATTATTGTAAGGACACTTCACAGAACTAAAATGAACTAAACAGAGGTACGTTTTGGAGACTAACCTTTGATATCTCTATGAATCTTCCTCTCTAAGTGGAGGTAGTCGAGTCCTTTCAGTATTTCTCTGAGAATGGTGGCGATATACGCTTCTTCTAAAGGTCCCGGCCTTAGCTGTGCACAAACACATTAGAGGATGTTAAATATAGTGACATTTCCTGTGCCCTTGACATTTTCCAGACTTTTTCCCTGAAGTAATTTTCCGACATTATTCCTCACTTTAAAACAACCCAAAAATATAATGAAACTCAAATGAACTCACCAGGTCCAGAGCTGATCCACCTCCCAAATATTCCATGATTATCCATAGCTTAGAGCCCTGAAAAACACAGCAACAACAAAATAATAAAGTTGTATTAGTATAGGAAATAATGAATTTTAGTATTATTTATTTACTTTTTTAGTAGTTAACATTTTAAATTAGATTTTTTTCAGTTCTTTCAGTGAATTAACTTTGTTTGTGCATTTGTCACACTTAAAAACAGATTTAATAAATTAATTACGCCTTGTAAAGCATTGTATAATCTCATAAATAAATTGGAAATCACTATAATACTTCAAATCTATTTATTTTTACAACTTTAGAAAGTATAATGCACTAAAACATAACAAACAAATGTAAATATTTTAATCTTGGTTACAATTTTTTAGAAAAAGGCATTACAATATATATTATAAATACCTTTATACTTAAGGCTTTAAGTGTTAGTGTTTCTTTTCTACATAATTTTTTTGTATTTTTATTTTTTTTATATTTATTTTTTTATATCTATTTTAGCAGCTTTAGTACTTCGACGTAAACTTATTCCACTTCCAGTATTTCTACTTCTAGTTGCCAAGTTTTTCATTTTCATTTAATATATGTGACCCTGGACAACAAAACCAGTCGTAAGTGTTAATTTTCCGAAATTGAGATTTATACATGATTTGAAAGCTTAATAAATAAGCTTCCCATTGATATATGATTTGGATGGATAGGGCAATATTTAACCGAGATGTAACTATAGGATATATATATATATATATATATATAGTTATTAGTTTTATTTGGTATTATTCAGTTGACCATAGCAGCTATAGTTTGAAACACCCTGGTCACTGTCTACTTTTTCTGTATGGGGAAAAAAAACAAACCTTTTTTGTCCTTATTTTGTTTTTCATGGAAGAAAGTCAGTGACACTTTATAATAAAGTACTATGAACCAATAATGTACATTGTTAATTCATTACTATTCCTAAAACAGGGAGTCATGTCAAATGCATATGACTGTTACCAAATTTTTACTTTTTTGCTATTTGTATATGTAGAAAAGAGCATTTTTCCATCTTAAAGGATTGCTTATTGTAGTTAATGATACATAGCGCCCAAACTGATCAAATGTCATTGTAAAGTGTTACCAGGAAGTCAAGTGTTTTTGAAAGGAAAGTAAACAACTCCTTTAAACTACAGAAATAGCATGTACTATAATATGAGCTGTGCCTGAAAGAAATAAATCTCCACAAACCGTTAGATACGAGCCGAAGTATTTGGTGACATACGGGCTGTCACACTGGCTTAGGACCGTGATCTCCTGCTGGATGTCTTCAATCTCATCCTCTGCTTCCTCCAAGTCAATAATCTTAATGGCCACCACCTCTTTGGTGCGGTTGTTAATGCCCTTGTATACCTCTCCAAAAGAGCCTTTACCAATTCGTTCCAATTTAGTGAAGTATTCCTCAGGATTCAAACATGAATTCTAAAGAAAAAGAAAAATTGTTACCAGACGAGATCCAACATTTAGTTTTCTTTAAACACGTGATGAACTTAATATCTTGTCCTAGTATTCAAGCAACAAATGAGGGAAGATATACCCAATCATCACTCCAATGAAGGTCCGGAGAAGATGAGAATCTATAAAGAGAATTGTTCGAAATCCCATGTATTTTTTTAAGCAATTTTTTCATTTTTCTTCTGTCTAACTACTAGGAAATCCCTTGAAACATCTGCTTCCTTGTTCGGTACAGCATCAAGATGAATTGTACTAACAAGCCACCTGGAAGTGGCTCTGGTTTATCAAAACAGCAACAAGCTCTTTTGACGACATGAATCAAAGTTCAGGTGATAAGACCCGCTCTTGGTATCAGCTGGACATCTGATTTCCGCATTCATCACGCATTTATTGCACCTTTCTGAAACACTGAGCAATCAAAACACAGACTCTTGGTAGTACCGCCCATTGGAGGGTCCATAAAATGAGATCAGCAGGGTATTTTTAACAGTTCTCAGAAGGACGAGTTAATTATTCTGCCAGCTACACCTGTGCGATGGGTGGGTGTGTCACTTTGAGCTTCAACTCTCATCAAAACATGATACACTGCAATTATCACACTGACCTACAAAACGTCCGCATGGCCAACATAACATAGGCTGATGCCATCATCTGGTTCGGTTCATAATAACCACACTGTTTCACATTTAATAATGTTGTTTTTTTCACTGGAAAAAGTCCTATTGTTTATGGTGGTCAAAAAATAGTGATGTGAAGAAACTCGAAACAGTATAACAGTGACTTAAATGTTAACCATCAAAATTTCGATGGGCTTTGCCATTTCTGCAACCCTTTGTAAAACGACGTTTGAGATATTCCGCAAAGCTCTAGCAAACATGTGACACAGGGTTGCAGCCTAAATTCTAACATTTCTAGCTAGTGTTAGTGATAATATTTGACATAAGTTTGATACTTCTACTTTACATAAGCAGGGTAACGTGCAGCGATGCGTACAATCCATACTTCAGTTTGAGTAAATAATGATTTCATGGAGTATTGTGACATGGCAGGGTTGCTCAAAATATGGAGAAAAACTTAATAATAGCCATCACAAGAAGATACTATTATTAGTTAATTAGGTTTTAGTGATTAGTCAGTGTTAAAAAAAAAACCTAGAAAGTCCCTTTTTTAAAGGGTTGCCATACTGTCTGTTACAAAATCAGAATTCTAGATTGGAAATATACTTTAGATAGGCTACTTTTCATAAATCATAGTGGCTATCATATCAGTTTTCAACCATGAAAAAAAAATAAGAAGATTAATAATGATCAGTTATGATATTGCCCAAAATATAAAAACGAATATTTCACGTTTAATGTGTTACTGCAATTTACAAGCAATTTCAGAGTAATAATTACGTAATTACCACACCACTTTTTCAGTGCAATCACGTTATATTATAACATATTATTTTGTGGAATTTATAATTGCAAAAGCTTACTGTAGTGCAAAGACACTAATGTTAAGTTCAATTGTCAGTAACTGTTATGCTTCAGTATGAAAGCCATGCCTGGATGGATCTTTCTGGATTACCTGGTTCCGAATGTTCTGAAGGTGTGCCATGTCCAGCTGAATCTACCTCCAGTTCGGGGCTTCTTCTCAGATTTTTCCTCTTTCTCTCTTTCTTGGACAGTCACACACCAAAGGAACAGCTTGTTCCCAATCCACGCCTGTCTAAATCATGCCAGTGGATCAAGCTGATCAGCTCTATGGTTTACAAGGATTTTAATATGTAATCCAGTCCATACATCAGAGCTGACACTCAGTCCTTGGTAAGGATGTTTACGGTTTATGCTGTGCACAGAAGACTCCTTCAGTCTATGAAACCCCGCTACTCTGACTAAGAGGAATTGCGTTCGGCGCGTGCGTTCCTTCAAAGCGCAAAGGCAGCTGGGAACCGTAGTTTTTCACTCACCACGCCGAATATTTGTGTGAGCTTTTTGTGTGTTATGCAACCGATAATAGTTTTTAGACATTCGCAACTTATGCATGGGAGTATAATTTGTAAATGTTCTGTTTTGGCTTAAACATTTGCTGTTTATCATATAACAAATAGGCAGTCGCACACTCAACTTATTTTATTTAGGCTAATATGACAAGCATATCACCTTATAGACCTTATTTGAGCAAATCATATAACACTTCCCTAATACGAGCTCACTCTCACGAAACTTGAACTATGAAAACATTATTTGATTTCTGTTGTTAGGGCTAACTGGAGAACCTCTTTTCAGGTTTTTCTATACTGTTATGGCATATTTGAGTTATTTTCAGCTTCCTGTTATTATGTACATAAAGATTAATTGTGCAATATATGTGCAAACTGCAGGACACTTTCACTCGGGGGCTTGTATCACAGTGGTTGTTCTTTTCTTAAAATCATTTCATGCAGCTATTTTTATTTTTATTTTTATTTTTTATCTCTCTATAGAAGGCCTGTCTATAAGGGACATGATAGCTTGAGATCAAGGAGTGTTTTTTTCTTTTTTCAGTTCATTTTGTGTTCAGTCAGAACATGACCTGCCTTGTTTTGATAATCAGAGCCGGCCTGCTTCTATACAAAAATGACGATCCCTCAGTCTCTATTTTTCGTCTCTATTTAGGGAGTTTGCGTTCCAGTGTGTCCTGTTTAGTTTGTTTACGTTTTTCTTTTTGTTTTACATTTTGTATAATAGCTTCATATCACATTTCACATTTGTTCTTCTTTAAATGTTCATAATAAACCATTATTTTATTGAAAAAAATGCCCTTGTAGGCTTGACATCACTGTAAATTATAGTTTAATTAATTTGCTTTTCTGTCAAAAATTGTAACAAAGGCTAAAATTCCACTTTATTTCCTTTATACAGTCAAAAAGGAGGTATTTTCACCTCACACCAAATAATAAAAAAAAATAGTGTAGTAAGTAAATAATATTGTGGTAAGTAAATGATTTTGTTGTTATTGCGTAGCTTCTTTCTTTCACCTCTAGGGGGCAGTATTGTACAGAAATATTGTCCAAAGCCAGGATTAATTTTTTTTATTTATGTTTATTTCAGGTTTCAGAGTAATTGTTGATTTGTCAACTGACAAGATTTTATTTTTTTATCTCTGGTGACCTGTCCTATCTTTATTTCTATTATGAAAAGCAAGATATGAAGAAGGAATATAACTGATGAGAAGTCATGTGATGGGCATGCAGAGGCATGAAGGATTTCTACAGAAAACTTAAGCATTATTCCTCAGAGGTGTGGTGTATTAGAACTTACTGAAGATTTTCTAGTCTCTACAGCGTCTCATTATTCATTGGAAATGAAAGAAATGTAAACTATAGCAGCACTGGCCTCCAACAGTCTGTATTCAGTTGTGTCTGAACAAGATAAACTGTCACAAGCTATTTTAATAGGCCTTAGAATCAGATAAAATATTTTAGTTGTCAAATTAGGATACAGAGGAAGCCTCAAATGTGGTCAGAAAAAGGAACTGTATTATTGTGTGCCACTGAGATACACTTCAGCTTTCAATTCATCGTGTTCCTGCGTTGAACAGAACTGCCTGGTTGATCTTGTTCTACTTTTTGCTTTTTCTGTCTCTGCTTTTGAGGAAGTTCACTGTATTGTGCTTGAATAAGCCTTTTTATTGTACTCCATCACTGAATCAGTTATTCAGCACTGGAAACTTGATATGTTTTGCATATTCCTGCTTCGAAGGAATTACTAGACATGTCAAAACAAATCTCGATTTAATGTTTCTTTGGGAAAGCCATTGTTTTGTTTGGGTGGGTGGCTCTAATGAATTCTAACCGACACGCTTAGAGTAAAAAACATTCAAGACTTGCAGAACAACTCTTTCAAAGACGATGCGTGGAACTGGAGTAACACGACCCGTTTTTGTTCAACAACTACTGTATGCACATTATACTTTTTACAAACATTTCATACACAAAACTGTTCTTTATATCAGAAAACTGATACCAAATAATGGACAAAATAAATGTTTTAATCCAGTGTGTTTTTTGTTTTTCACAAACTCACTATATTCTCTTGTAACAAGGATTTATGGTTTATATTTTGTTGGTAGCATCTCGGTTGGCAATGAGGTTAACCTACATACACTGTAGACAGACACACACAAGGAGATAGATAGCTAGATAGCTGGTGTGTATATATATATATATATAGGGATAATCAATACATTCTAAATAAATTCTTGCTATTGCTGTATCATCAGGCCTACCCCTAGTCTGATTACAAATATTTTAAAAGTAATTTAATCCAATTAAAAGTAGCCTACCTACTTTTTTAGGAATCTGATTACATAATCTAGATTATATGATATGTAATCCATCCAGATAGATAGATAGATAGATGTTCGTCTTCTAAATTTGCTCTCTGATTCATCAAATCTTCTCCACACCAGAGGCGGATAATCAAAGCCATAATATTACTGGTTATCTCCGCCTTAACGGAGAGCTTTTCCATAGAGGGAGACTTCATGCGTGTAGCCCATCCAAACAGAGCAGAGACAGCACTGCCTCCTGCCAGCAGCTCACCTCACTTACTCTCTAGACAGACCAGTGCGCTGTCATTAAAAATGTGGATTTCTGGGGATTTAAATGAACTTGGAGGACCAGCAAAGGTAACTGATCACTGATTCGCTGTTTTTGTCTTTGCTTCACGTTCATTCAACAGAGAGCGAGTCTTTTCTATATTAAAACACGCGAGTTTTCTCCTTTATGCAGATCGTTTAGGGCGCCATCAGACTTTGGAAACAGAAGAGGGTGGAGAAGAAACACTTCCATACACGGCGATAAAGGTGGAGGTTGTCAGCTGATCGTAATTGATCTCCGCTCATGAAGGGCATGGAGATGTTGCGCCGCTCCTCAGTGTTTGCGTCTGAAGTCATGGAGGTGTTTGATCGCTCTCCCACGGATAAGGAGCTCGTGTCTCAGTCTAAAGTCTTGTGCAGGGATTACATCCACTCCAGACTCCATCGGGCTGGAATCGGATGGTCTAAACCAGAGCATGGATCCGGAGGAGCGCTGGCTGAGGTGTCTTCAGTTCTGTTGTGGCTTGGTAAGACATCTGACGTTTCACATGTGTACATTTATGATTAATGGTAGAGAGAGAGAGAGAGAATACAATAACGTACACTAAGGTTCTGTATATATCTACAGTATCTGTTTGAGTTGTGGGTTGATATATTGAGGATATATTATGGATTTATTTTAAGACTAAGCTAACGTTATATCTGCACAGAACGTCCTGTCAATTTGTTTTCTTTCTTCAGCTGTGCTTGTCTGGTTCATACCAAAATAAATGAAAAAACGGGGCAGAATTGAAAGTAAACATATGTTTCTTGGCTTCCTCAAAGCCAAGCCATGCGGTTGTGTAATATTTTACAACACTCTTACAAGATTAGTCTGTGTAGTACTTTGGCTTTTGTATCATGTTGAACTATCTTCCACATTCCTTTCTTTTCCCTTTTATGCCGTTCGACATTCTTTGCCCTTTCATGAGATTTCATGCAATGACTATCAGTAACGTTTAATCTCACATCATCTGTTGATCGGACACACTGTGAGTTTCCTAAGCCACGTGCCTGTCATCTGTAGGACTCTCATCTTTAAGAACCCATTTTCTCCTAAAAGGGCAAAGCACAAACATTTTAATTTGAGACAACTGTGTAACAGGGGGGAGCTGCTTTTTATGGACGAAGCATGCAAACATGCAGATCATTATCACAAGAATGACTGAGGGTTTCCCACCCACATTTAACCCTATATTGTCTTGAAAGACCTTGCATAGACATCACCCGCCTGAATCACTGACATAAAGACGGATGATTCAGATCGGTGAGACATAGCTGAAGAATTATTTAAAGGAATAGTTCATCTGAAAATGAAAATGCAGACGTATTCAATCACCCTCCGTTTGTTGCTGTTTACTTGGTTTAAAGTTAAAATGCATTAATGATGGATTTGTTTCTTAAAAACTAGCAGGTTTTTGCTTCAAAATATGTTAATTGATGCAATTGATGGTGTGTGGAGTACTTGTGATGTTTTTATCAGCAGTTTGGACTCTCTTTCTGATGGCAGCCGTTCACTGCAGAGGAACCATTGGTGTGCAAGTACTGTAATTTTCTGCAAACCTTTTGGGGGAACTATTCCTTCAATGGGCAATTTCATCATCGTGACATTGCAATATAACGGCAGCAATATAAGTGGCTTCTAATACAAAAGAATGACGAAAAGATACAAGCAATGCTTTAAATGGCAGGTTTTAAGGTTAGATTACGGTAATCAAGCTTCTCTGAATTAGTGGTTTTATTCAATATGTCTCTTTCTATGCTGAGAAAACTGATCATTTGAGCCAAGGGAAAATAAAAACACGCAGTTATCTCTTTGTCTCCTAGGTGATGAGCTGGAGTACCTGCGACCCAATGTGTATCGCAACGTAGCAAGACAGCTCAACATCACAATTGCCTCTGAGAGTATAGTCTCTGATGCCTTTTTGGCCGTTGCTGCAGAAATCTTCTCTACAGGTTGGTCAATGCTTTGTCTTGAAATACATTTAGTACAAGAAATATTAAACCAATCAGTCCGTAGTATGTAAGCTGATCAGTGCGAGATGTTGTCCACAGTTCCTTAAAGACACAGTACACCAAAAATAAGCATTCTGTCACAGGTGTTCCATACCTGTGAGAGTACAAAAGAGGAGATTTTGACAAATGTTGGTAACCAAACAATATTGGTTGTCATTGACTTCCAGTGAATGGAGAAGAAACTAAAACATCTGCTAGAGTATCTTTTTAATGTTATATAGAATAAAGTTATACAGGTTTAGAACAACATGAGTGTTAGTAAATAATTTTTTGGCTTAACTATCCCTTTTAGAGGCTTGTACACTACTTTGAAAGGATAAAACGTAATCCATTCTGTCATTTATACACAGAGAAACAGTGCTTGACCAGAGAACTCTCAGCACCATAAGATATAGATTTTTCTGGAAAGTAAGCAGTGTCTGGGCACCATGGAAGTTCTCTTTTTCCCTTTGTTGCATACTGCAAGTCACTTAAATTTAGTACAAGCCCTTGGGATTCGGTTTAGGTCATATAACTTCAACCCTTATTTGATCTTCCAGATTTAGAGTTAGTAAATCGTGGTCTGTTTTTTTTTAACCTAAGCTTTTTAACGTGTTCTTTGTTTTTAAGTATTTACATAATTGCTCATGTCAGTCAAAGCAGGACAACAAAGATTTTTGTCCCAATTGCTGGACACAAGATACTGCACACTTATACCTCCTGGCTGTACACATACCTGTCCTGAAGCAGTGCAGCTGGTGTTATTTTCTTTTTCTTTTTTACCCTCTGTAGGAGCATTTTTTTCAATCGACTTATATGACTTTGCAACTAAGATTTATTTAGATGTTTTTACACTTTACTTTATATGTTGTAATACATATTTTTAAATTATATTTAAAACAAATGCAAAAATATGTTTATATGGCCCCCCCCCCCCCCCTTTCTCCACCTCATCAGGTTACACCATAAAATTACAGATATAGATTGACTGGAGAATGATAGAGAATTGATTGATTTATATATGTACTTCACGTTTGCTTTTTAAAATAAATAATATTCAAGCTGCACAAATGGTGTTTTGCTAATGCATTGGTGTATTAACTTAATCTACGTAAATTGTATAGCTGATTCTGATCAATCAAAACGATTTGATTTAATCAAAACAATTAGAGCAATGTACAAAATTAGGCCCACATTTAGTCTCTCAGCAAGAATGGAACAATCCAATGGGAAAAGGCAAATTTTGAGGTGTGCGAGTAGATTTTTTTAGATGTTTTTTTTCAGCTGTAAGGATCGTTCTATTATTTATTTATTTAAAACAAAATTGCTCTTCAATACTTGATTTCCTTACAGATTACTTGGTTCAGTGTGCTTATTTAACATTAAATCTGTTTTTGGCATCGACAGCGCTTCTGCATAGACCGATGGTTGTATTATTTCACAAAAGGAAGGGAATATAACAGTATCTTGCGTGTCAGTGTGCATCTACATTTATTTAATCCATGTCTTCTTCATTTGATTTAAAACCGTTTGCTGTAAACTGTAACATTCCCTCTGAACTGTATAACTTGACATAATGTTCTTACAAGGGAGGCAATATTCCTTTTTATCTTGAACTTCAAACCAGCTTTTCTCACATATGCCTCAGTATGGTTTCCTTCTGCCTTTGTGTTTCCTGCCTTGCTAGTCTCAGACTAGGTTCCTGGGTTGACGTGTTTATGTCTGGCCATTTCATGTTCACAGACGAGGGTTTTTCAGCTTTATTACGTTTCGTTTCATTCCAGGCTGAAATGTTGAAAACTTGTTGTATCTAGGAGTCCATTTATCACATTAGCTCTGATAAATCATAACGCCCGCTTGTTTAACGAAACCTGATAGTACTGAGAGCCTTTTCATTAAATTCAGACCCATGACCCTAATGCGTTTATGATTGAGGGAAAGCAAATGCATTATGCTGTTAAGTACACTGAACATGTTACATCCACATAAACTATATACTGGACATTTGTTCAGCTAAAAAAGTCAAATGTTGCTTGTGTTTTTCTGGCTGACACACCAGCTCATGGCCTACCTGGCAGTCATATAACAACAATAATGTTCTGTATGAAATGGGGAGGGATTATCAGGAATATTGCTGACTCATTTGGTTATTTTATACATGCTTACAACTGTACAGTATATATTGTCAGTGTATACAAGTGATTAGATTATGCTTTATATGCATTAGCTGGAACACTTTACCTCTTTGCCTGTGTCAAACAAAACAGGCAACATAGGAGATTTAACAGTACATGATCTTGCATTGTAGCATTTTTAAATGCGTTATGAATAAACGCCCGTGGACAAGGACAACATTCAGTTGGATTATATCTGTCTCTCTACAGGTGTGACGTGGGGAAAGATTGTGTCTCTGTATGCTGTGGCTGGAGCTCTAGCTGTGGACTGTGTTCGGCATGGGCATCCAGCGATGGTACACACCATTGTCGACTGTATGGGCGAGTTTGTTCGCAAAAGCCTTGTGTCATGGTTAAAGAGGAGAGGAGGCTGGGTAAGCAATAAATCAATTAATTCATTAACAAAAAAAGGATGCATTTATCATGTTTCTGGCCCAAACATATGTAATACTTGATTCTGATTGGTCAGCAGTAAGCAGTCGATTTTTCCATGGCTTATAGTTCGCAGACCATTTATTCGTGTTTTTATTTTTATGTTTTTGTGGAACGTTTTTTAAAAGCAGGTGCAACACCTTATTTTTCACTTTTAGGGATTACATTTGTTTTATTTGAAGTATTTTGAAGTGTTTTCTGAAGGATCACGTAACACTGAAGATTAGAGTAATTAAACATTTTTAAGAAACGTCTCACTTTTTTTGTGTCCTTAAAATGAAAGTGGGTGGTCACCAAAACTGGTTGCCAATACCTTCTTTTGGATTTTTGAATGACACTTTTTCAGTTTCACTGAATGCACCATTGTGTTGTGTGTTTATAGATCTTAGTTAAGGCCCAGAAAGAGCACAGAATTCTGCCTTTCTGTCTTTGTCCAGTATTTAGACAGAAAATGCAGTGTTCATGCAGCTTATGGGTGGGAATCGGATCAATCTCTCTCAGAAAGACGGCACAGTTCAGCAATCCTGTTGAATAAGGAGCTGTATGTGTGGCTGGTTTGGCAAGGCATGTCTGCAGTGTCTGTTCATTAGACTGTCTCTGTTCAGGCAGATTCAACATGGCACTGTGCCAGGGTCATCACAAGCTGCCTGCATTTACAGTGGGCCCATATGCTCTGCTATGCCAACAACAAAGTTTTCTACACCTGCTTTTGTGACTTTGTAGATTATAACCTTTTGAGATCGATCAGTCAGTCTGTTTTGGTGCATATGAAAACATTTCTAGGGTACATAAATTACTATATTATATTTACAGTCAATTCCGTATAATAATGGTAAGAAGTGACTGTAATAAGATCAGTTATTCTTCACAAGGCTGCAGTTATTTGATTAAACTTACAGTAATATTGTGAAATATGATAAAATTGAAAGCCGTTATTTAAAATGTAATAATATTCTAAAATGTAATTTATTCCAGTGTTGTTTACTCTTACTCCACTCTTGTCATGTGATGCTTCAGAAATGATTGTAATATGATGATTTGGTGCTACATTATTACAATAGTTAATCATTAAAAATGGTTCTTATTATCAATATTGAAATATTTTGCCACTTTCTTTTACTTAATTGCAATACCATTCTAAAGTGTGGCGTATCACAGTTTTTACAAAAACATTAAGCAGCAAAATGATTTTCAACATTGATAAAAATAAGAAATGTTTCTTGAGCACCAGATAATTTTATATAGAATTATTTCTGAACGATCATGTGACACAGAAATGAATTACACTTTTAAAATGTATAACAGAAAGCAGTTGTTTATGTAATAAACTTTTGTTTATGTCATAAACTCTTGTTAATGTAATACAATTGTTGGAAAATTCTTAATGTTAGTAGTAAGATGTTGAAAAAATAGTAATATAAGAAATCATTCTTAGGATTATCTCATAGTTACTGCAATTAATTAGAAGTTATCTTTTATTATCTAGGTCAACACTTTTGATGTTCTATCATTTCTTTGGGTGAGAATACAATGAACACATTCATTATTTATAAAGGATCAACTTTCGAATTGTTGGAGGTACAGCATGAAAAAGTGCTTGGTTAATTGGGTAAGTGAAAGTTGTAAACGTTGCTTCAGGTGAAATCATTCTTCCTCTTGGGAGTGCCCTGATTTTGCAACTTCAGTTTTAGTACAACAGAGGCGCACCCACAGACTGAATTCAACCTGAGAACAAGGACTTTACCATCAGGAATGAATGTCTAATAGTATAGAGCAGAAACTGGTAGATGGTATTGTCCGTGTTGTTGATGTGGGTAGCCGTGTCTACGTGCCATTCTGCATGTTTTGCTCTGTGGGATTGCCCTGGGAGCTGAATGAAGGGTCTATTCACAAACACAGAAACACCACCGAGTAATTCCTAATTAAGGGATGTCCCCATCTCTCATTAAAGTTGCCTCTTGATTTCAATTTCACATCTTAAAATATAGCCAGGCTTAAACAAAATATCATCATTGTGCAATTAGCTTGCTTGGCCAGAATTATTATTATTTTTATTGATACGAACTTTAACGAAGATGCAAATTACATTTAAATTGAAAACGGTTACTTTAAATTGTTAGGGTTAGCAATATTTAACTTAATTAGTTTTTACTGTATTTTATATGCAGCCTTGGTGAGCATAATATTACATGATCTCTTTTATGTGGGTAAATTTGCTTCTTAAATTTATGTTTTTTTTTAATTTGCCAAATCCAAACAAACTCTAATCCCTGGAATGCGTATTCGGCCAATTTATAGCTTTCATAACTTTTGGCAAACCTGGTAACGCTGCATGCTCAAATGTATCCTGTTTAAACTACTGAATGTTGGCTTTGGCCTAAACTGTACATATTTCTGTGTAAACTGCAGTTCCTTTCCCTTTGTTATTGCCAGATGAACTCATTAAAACAAAGTTTTAATACCAAATTTTATATTTGAATGTGTTGCATTTAATTGTTTTTATCAGCTCTATTCAGTATGTTCATTTGATATTTATTTATTTTTGTTCTCTTACAGACGGACATCACAAAGTGTGTAGTCAATACAGATCCCAGTTTCCGCTCTCATTGGCTGGTGGCAGCTGCCTTTGCCTGCGGTCACTACCTCAAGGCTGTGGTCTTCTACCTGCTGAGAGAAAAATAAAGAGCAGCACAAACAAGTGACGGACAGCTGGACTCTCCCATGACTGGCAGAAGGGGTTTCTAGTCACTGCTTAAGCCTTTCACTGCTCTAGATGCGTTTACACTTACACAAAGTTTGCACTTTTCCTTTAAAGGATATTCTTGCTCTCCAAGATGAACCGTTATGTGTTTAACCTGGCCTCTTGCACTCAAGGCATTCCTTGCTGTTACCAATTTTAATGAACCCAATGCTGATATGCAAAATACCTTGGCCGGCGGGACACAGCTGAGAGGAAGCTATTGTGACCTTTGTATTTGCGTGAGATACAATGTTTATGTACTTGGACCAGTGCTGCCTAGACCAATGTTGTCCAATCAGAAAGTTTCTCTGATTATTATTATATTTCGCTGTCCCAAGTGGTTTTGATGATCTCAAAATGCAAATGTCCACAATGCAGTATGAAAAATGACCAGAAGTGCATGACAAAACAGATCTGCATGAAGTGGAGATCAATACCAGGATTATATTTTTGTATTTCCCAAGGAAAAACTCCAAACTACTGTATGCAAATGACTGTGGGAGAGTGAAAACAAAGTAGTTTTGGTTGACTCGTAATGAAAAATAGATAAAGCATCAGACATCCCAACCTGCAAAAACTCTTTTATACATGAATAGCACATAACTATTTACACGAGTGCAATCTAAGGTGAAGTGGGTTTTCTATTTTCTTTTAATTTCTATTTATATTCGGTCCCCTAGAAAAGACATAAAACCCCGCCCACGCTGAAAGCTGATTGGCTTATTTTGCTCAGTAAACTCAATTGGTCTAGATTCCGGTATATTTGAATCCAATTCGCGGGTATCAGGCAGCCACTATCAATATACAGGAGATTTGGGATGTCTGTAGCATTTCAGTTCATGATTCAACTCGGAACCTTTCAATTATCTTTTCAGTGTTGTCGCTCTCTTCTTTGTCATTTATTTAGTTTTTTGTATAATTTTGTCCCCAAATCTTGTATTTGGTGTTGTTGATGCCACCTTGAACAACTTTAAGATATCATGGAGCCGTCAGTATAATAACTTAAAACTTGGTGTTTTATAATTGTTTGTTTCATTATTTTGTTCTCTTGTATTGTTCGGTTTCATTTTTTTGTTTTTGTTTTTTTAAATGCATTAACCCTGCTTTACCCCAGGTTGGAAAAACCATTACCGTAATAATAAAGCCTTCATGCTGATAATAATACACAACATTAGTGTAATTGGTGGAAAGCGAGTGGGAGGATGCAGTATAGATCAAATGGCATAGTTTGAGATATTGTTACTATGGTGATCACTCTTAACATGTGCTTTCATTTACTCTTAAGCAGGCAAATAAACTCGGACTTTGAGAACAACACAGAAATTACTAGCGTATTGAATAGGCCTGAAAACAAAGCATAGCAATGCAAATGAGTGTTTTACATACTATCATATCTACAGTATTGGCATACATGAAAGAGTATGATGGTCTCTGTTCATTAAAATTAAAATAAATGTTACAAAAAAGCTGATTTGGCTAGTTAACTGTCAACTTCTTATACGTGTATACTTTTAAATCTATTTATAATTCAACTTTCTGTGTGATTATTTCCATTTTGCTTTAACTCATTGACACCTAGTGGTTTTATATAGAACTACAAGTGCCTACGACAGCGCAGAGAGTAATGTGCTGATGATGATGGTATTTCAATTTAAGCGATTGATTTGATTTAGTTATTGAATTACAAAAATATATATTTCACGTGATATGTTTTCATTAGACTGAATTTGTAATGTATTTAATTCCTATTTTTAATTTATAAATGTTTATCATTGTTATATGTTACTGTGTGTGTGTGTGTGTGTGTATATATATATATATATATATATATATATATATATATGTGTTGTTTTTGTTTAATAACATACAAATAAATTAGACCCAAATATTTTGATCTTTACAGAAAAACCTAAAGGGGCGTAACAGACATTACTTCAGCTTTATTTTACTTCAGCTAACCTTCCCAAGAATAATTATTACCTTTAATGTGTTATTAATTCTATTCCAGTCCAAAGAGATCATGTCTGTTCAGTTAGGGTTGATGAAAAAAATCAATAAAATTCATATTATAAACAGTTTAGTTACCACGGACTGCGACTTAAAACAAATGCAGGTGTTAATAGTTGACTATACTTTTTACGCAACAGCGTCAGAAATACGTTTGAGAGTAAATATCTCGGACACGAAACATTTTTAATCAGAAATGCCAACATGCACCAAGTACATTTATGCTGCAGGTCATTCCTCTTGATTTATTTTAGGATTTCTCAATACTCTGGCTTGTTTACATCTACTTCCCAGAGAATAACATGCCCCGCCTTTGGAGACATTCTATTGGGTCAAAAAGACCCCAAAATGAATTGACTTGATCTGATTGGTTATCAACGTAATGACGCATGCAGACCAAAGCGGAACTGCTTTCCTATTGGTCAGTGCAGTATGAGGAACACTCAACAAACAAGATAGGCTGAATCACTGTCGGGATGGATGCAGGTAAGAAAACCGCAAGAAACCAATTTCCTTTACATTTCTTTCGTATGCCCGGATGTCATGAAATTGTTAAAAAGCAGAATTCTTCTATCGTCAACGAAGTACGCGCCTGTTATTGGAGAGGCCGCCTCTACAGTTTGGGGATTTGTCGTTAAATATGGTACATAGGTATCCCAACTGCTGCCAACTGGACAGTAAAACAGAACAGTCTGCTGTCAGATGAGGGATGGACGCTGAATTGTCTTCTTACGTTAGATGTCATTGCACCAAAACGCTACTGGCTCCCGTCAAAAGAGTTTTTTTATCCGTCTTGGCTGGGTTTAGAGTCTAGTCAGCTGCCAGCGCACGAATGATACTGTTCAGCTGGAAACGCTGTAGAGAGCTTGTCGTTATCAATGTCTGCATTCTCCGTTATTCTGTTTGCCAATAGGATACTGTGTCATGTCTTTAACCATTCGGTGCATGTCATCCATTAGAATCAACAATTTTGTAGTCGTTTTAAAAAAAAAACTTATGGGACAATGTAAAGTTCCACGTACACCGCGGTAAAAAGGCAGTAAAACTGCTGAAATCAGGCACCACTTTAAAATAAAGTTCAATGTGTTAATTGGTATCAACAATAAATTATAAATTACTATTAATCTAGGTTAAGGTTCATTTATAACTATAGTTTTAGTCATTTTTAATTCATATTTGTCCACAATATAGGATTATTTTCTAATCTTAAATATATTTAAGATTAGAAATATTAGATTATATATTAAGGCATATGTAAAAATGAAAACGCGAGTAGCACGTAGCAGGTTAGCTCGGATATGATTATAAGGTGTAGAATATGTAATGACAGATAAATGGCTAAGCCAAAAAAACAAACAAACAACTGAAAAGTCCAAAACTATATCTCTTTTTGTTATTGAACTTCCAGTCGGTCATTGACTTTTCTTTCAACAGCTACTCTCACATACGACTCATTGCGCTTTGGAGAGATTGAAGATTTCCCAGAGACTTCAGAGCCCGTCTGGATTTTGGGAAAGCAGTTCAGCGCACTAACGGGTAATGAAGTGGTAGACCTTGAAGGTTTTTTTGCTGTTGTGTTTGTCTCTTGTTTCATGATGTTCTTTGTGTCCCAGAGAAGGATGAGATTCTGGCAGACGTCACCTCACGTTTGTGGTTTACGTACAGAAAGAACTTCTTGCCAATTGGTCAGAATCTTGAGATAACTGTCTAAGTATTGCATTTAATTATTGATCTGAATAGTCGGTTTAGTTTTACAGATGGTTTGTTAATGGATGTGATGTTACAGGTGGCACTGGGCCCACTTCAGACACCGGCTGGGGCTGCATGCTTCGATGTGGACAGATGATTCTTGGGCAGGCCTTGATCTGCAGGCACTTAGGTAGAGGTAAGACAAATGTGTGTCCTCATGTTTGTGATTATGGTGTGTGTGCTGTTGTCTGAGATGATTGTATTTTCATTAGACTGGACGTGGAGTCCAGGTCAGCGGCAGAGAGCAGAATATATCAGCATTCTCAATGCCTTCATTGACAAGAAGGACAGCTATTATTCCATCCATCAAATAGGTACTACTCCTCATCTACCTGATGCTTGAAGCTACTCTAACTTGAAGTTAGTCTTTTGATGGGTAAGTTACTGCATTGACATTGCTTGTTGCTTTCCTCAGCTCAAATGGGTGTTGGTGAGGGCAAGTCTATAGGCCAGTGGTATGGTCCAAATACAGTGGCACAGGTACTCAAGTAAGTTGGCCAAGTCAAAATTTAAATAAACACCATTCTCCTTTTTTACGTACATAATGTAAGCAGAAAATGTTGTTAAAGCTTAGTAATCCTCAAAAAAACTACGTTTGCTTTACTGTCTTTGCATAATATTATGTTGTGCCCATCTAGGAAACTGGCAGTTTTTGACTCCTGGAGCCGACTGGCAGTTCATGTAGCTATGGACAATACTGTGGTCATTGAGGAAATCAGTGAGTTCTCTTTAATTAGCTGCACTAATTTAGAGGCAGATTTATGGAATTCTGGGAATGGATTTATCTGACTATATAGCCTATTGCTCTTAATAGTAGCCAAAAGCACAATGAAAGTAGCCAGTATATTTAAAAGTATAGTTCGCTCAAAAAATGTCATTATTTACTTACCTTTATGTCGTTCCAAAACTGTATGACTTTGTTGGTTTCATTGAATATAAAAGAAAATATGTTGCTATATGTTTTTTGCCTAAATTGTCCTTAAAATAGAAGTAAATTCAGCATTTCTCAAAATATAATCTTTTGATCATTGCAGAAGTGAAAAAGTATTTTTTTTAAATGTTAATTTTTTAAAAATTAATCCGTAATAGGTGTCCCAATTTAGTACTTGTTTGAAACCCATTCAGAGATGTTACAAGATATTACTCTAAGCCTTTGGCTGTTTTTTAAATTTTGCACAGTGTGATGGAACATGATTAGCACATTCTTCCTTGCAAAAACACTAAAAGTGAAGCAATTCCTCCTTTCAGAGACGTTCAGTAAGATTGAGGTCAAGACTGAGGGCATCAATTTCTTCATTTTAAGCCACTTCAGTGTTACTCTGTCAGTGTGCAATTGGGTTGTTGTCCTACTAAAATGTCCTCAGTTTATAGTTTCTGGCTAAAGGGAGTTGGTTTTTATCCAAAAACTCCAGGTGTTAAGCAGCATTCATCAGTGTTAAGGAGATTGCCAGTGCCTGCTGCTAAAAAGCACATCAAGTTGCATAGTTTGAGGTAGAATGTTTTATTTGTCTTTACTGAAAGTCTTTTACTGTATGTCTTTGCATCATTTTGCTACTTTTATAAATAAGCTCTATTTGTAACCCTTTCAAAAATCCATGCAACAGCTCAAAGTTCATTGCCCCAAAGATATCATATTTTTTTTTTTTTAATCACTTTAATCCAATTGAAATCATACCAGTTTGGTTTCTACAGTCAGATGTAGATAAAGTAGCTCAGCTTGACATTGTGTGCTCGTTTCAAAAGACAAAGGTGACATACTAAGTTTATTTAATGCTTTAAATATTCGATTCCACGTTGTGTCATTCGCACTTGCACAGATAGATATTAATTGTAGCACAACTGCGAAAACTGCTGTAGCTCAATTATAGCTGCACATGTAAACATGCACTGGGCAGAAAGGGTCGTAAGATATTACACATTTTAAGATGGCATATTTTTTCAAGGCAGTTAGATTAAATGACTTGATGTTTTTTTTTTCCTTGGCTGTTTGCAGAGAGGTTGTGTATGCCGTGGCTGGACTTTGACAGGGGTGCATGTGCGGCTGAAGAGCCTCAGGAGATGAATGGCGATCTGGAGGGAGCTTGCGCTCTGGCAGAAGAGGAGACGGCTCTGTGGAAACCGCTTGTTCTGCTGATTCCACTAAGACTGGGTCTCAGTGACATCAATGAAGCATATATTGAACCACTCAAGGTAAATCTATGACATTAACTGTCTGTCGTATGAATAGATAAATCACTCAAGCAAGTCTGAGTAAGATACACATTTTTCATCTGTTATTGCTTTAATGATAACCTATTCAAGTTCGCTGACTGTTGGACTTTTTACTTGTGTCTTATCCACAGCAATGCTTCATGATGCCTCAGTCTTTAGGAGTAATAGGTGGAAAGCCCAACAGTGCTCACTACTTTATTGGCTTTGTAGGTAAGCGAGTTTTTTCAAGCTAAAACTATTAAATATGCAATATGATAGCAAAGTAAGCGAATTAATAAAGTCTTTGCATCACTTTGTTATTAGCAATAATAATAATGTGTGCATAAATGCCACCATATATGTGTGACGTGTCTCACGTGCGACGCGATTCCTAAAACTACAAACAAAAATATTGCTTAATGAAAACATATTGATTATTGTGCATCTTAGAATACATTAATTTAAACATTGTTTAAATACAATGTGCTTTGAGCTTTTAATTATTTCTTTTTTCAAATGCTGTTATTTTTGCAGCTCAAATTTTTACAGATATTCTGAAGATAATAATTCGTTGATGGAAGCCAAAATATGAAATAAAATGTAAAATGTATCAGCTGTATACGAAGTAACTAACATTTGTAGAAATCGGTCACAGAGTCACATTGGGCTCGTCATATCTCAACCATATAGGGGCTTGAAAAATGAAGACCGCAAAAGAAAACATCTAATTAAGAAATACTTACGTTACAGGCATGCACACTTTGGAAAAAAAAGAATATTTATGGCACTTGTATGTGAATCTCTTGGCGGTTAATTTGGTACCGAGATTCACATGGTTTTGCAATGCACAGATATGTAACAATACATGATTTTTCTCAATAAATAAATGACAAAGAAAATATGTTTGTCTCATTTGATTGATTGGGTTCTTTTTGTTTAATTTCAGGACTTTCAGATTATGTTTTGGGTCACATGTATGCAGAAATATAAAATTAGTAAAGGGTTCATAAACTTTCCAGCAGCACTGTATAATGGATCAAAGATCGCTAGAGTCAAGAAATTGTACTAATAGACATACTAATATATGTAAAAATATTATAATGATACTGCAGTATTTCTAAAGTCATTTTTACCATCCTGTAATTTGACTCCAAATCCTAGTTGAAATTTGCCATTTTAACCACTGTGTACAAAACAGTGCATTACTCAGAAAATATTCATCCATCACATATTTAGTTTTTTGGGGATTTCATCACTACTGTTTATTTTCCCATAAAAAAATCTCAAATTTGAGCTGGGAACCACTGGTTGTGTTGACACGGAAAGACCCTATTATTAAAGTAATACAAACACATCTTTGTTTATCTGAAGATCTGAATCACTGCTGTTATACTGTGGCAGCTAGCTGATCTGTGGTTTAGTACAGATTATATAAATATGAAATGCCGTATGGATGTATATTGTATATAACTGCTTCGTTTTCTTTTTTTATTGTTGCACCCTCCAGGTCATGAACTCATTTATCTCGACCCTCATACCACTCAGACAGCTGTGGACCCAAATGAAGACGGTCAGTTTCTAGACGACTCCTACCACTGCCAGCACCCTCCCTGCCGAATGCACATCTGTGAGCTTGACCCCTCCATTGCTGCTGTAAGTAGAGCTTAATGTGTAAGACACAAATTATTTATTTCAGTATCATTTACATTCACCCAGTACTACTTAACTGATTAAACCCTTTCAGTTCCATATAACTTTTAACATTGTGAAATGTATTTTTTGGTTCAAATGGTCTTAAAAGAGGTTGATACACATCATTGGCAGTAATTAATTAATTCCAGATTTCTTGATCTAATAAAATAATTATATACAGGATGATTATAAAAAGTTGATTAATTCTAATGGTCCTGTGTGTGTATATATACAGGTCCTTCTAAATAAATTAGCATATTGTGATAGTTCATTATTTTCTGTAAACATTACAGAATAATGTGTACATTATTTGTACTGATAAACATTAGACTTTCATATATTTTAGATTCATTACACACAACTGAAGTAGTTTCAAGCCTTTTTGTTATTGATTGATTGATTGATGATTTTGGCATACAGCACATGAAAACCCAAAATTCATATCTCAAAGAATTAGCATGTTTCATCCGACCAATAAAAGAAAAGTGTTTTTAATACAAAAAAAGTCAACCTTCAAATAATTATGTTCAGTTATGCA
>JAUMHI010000041.1:7947854-7969855 GCA_032359435.1 Enteromius unitaeniatus
ATGTTTATCAGTACATTACAGAAAATAATGAACTTTATCACAATATGCTAATTTTTTGAGAAGGACCTGTATATAAAAGTAAAAATTTGGTGGTGGGTGGGGGATTACTTTTCTTGAGCAAAAATGCATTTGTTCAAATGTGAGTTTATTTATAATGGAATAATAATAAATGTAATTCACATAAATTGTCTTTTTGAATTTTATATTTTCCAAAGAGTTCAATCCAAAATGTATCATGGTTTGTTTGAGTACCAAATCACCAATCACCTGATCAAAATGTGGGCTTGAATTGTTCAATACAATTATTGTTAAATAACTGCAAAAATGTCCTTATTTTGCCATATTTTTTCCATTAGGGCTTCTTCTGTCAAACAGAGGATGATTTTGATGACTGGTGTGCACAGATTCGTAAGGTACTTAAGCCATAAATTACCTTTAAATTTGTATTAGCCTCAGTTCATGTTTGTACCTCTGGACCACTCTTTGTTTTTACCTTGTGCAGGTTTCAAACTGTAGAGGTCTTCCTATGTTTGAATTGGTAGACAGTCAGCCATCTCATCTAATTACCGCAGATGTACTTAATCTCACTCCAGGTAATCTCTCATAATGTTTGTTCACAAATTCAAAATTGTTTGAGTTACATTTATAAATGCACTGTTTTTTTTTTTTCAATTCCAGACTTTTCAGATTCAGACCGGCTCGAACGCTTCTTTGATTCCGAGGATGAAGAATTTGAAATCCTGTCCTTGTGAAGAACAGTTGCATTTGCCAGACTTTCAAAATTTTGTGATAGAGCCTCTTCAGAAGGAAGAGAAGGATACCATTGACGTCCAAAGCCACTGTGGCATAGTCACCTGCGTCAAACACACAGCTTTCTTCTTAAACGGCTATGCTGACTGCTCTGTGTCACCCTGAGTGAGTCGAGGTCAGGTGTCATGGTCACAGGCTCTCAGGATCATCAGTATGTATGTAATTAGTCGCATTTATGTGTATTCATATTGAGTCTTAACACTATAGATTAATTTTTAAGTGATATGGTGCCTTTTTACCCCCTTAACTTAACACAGGTTTGCCATAACACATTTTATGGTTTTGGTCTGGAGACCTGCTAATCAGATTTGATTTAGCATTTACTCTTAACCAAGGAAAGTCGGTGAAATATTGGACCTGTATGAAATTGTAAATGACAACCAAGGAAGGTTGTGCATTTGCAGATTGGGTAGGATGGCTTGTGTAATTATACAAGAATGATTTTGTCTTGATGTTTGAAATCTCTGTACACAAGTTTATTTTATGAATATTTATTTAAGCAAATCATTAAAAATTAAAACAATAAGTATGTGCTTTCTGTATTTAGTGACAGAAAAACACATATAAAATGTATTTATTAGAAGTTCGGGTGATCCGTTCACCTCCACAGCTCTCCAACTGGCTGATTCTCAGCTAAACGGATAATGTCTTCACTTAAAGCCTTAATATCTTTGTGCACCTCTTCTATGGTCCTTGCAGCATCAATTACCTAGAGATTGAATGATAGAGATTAAACCTATGTGAAGATTACATGCTGTAAGTTTACAATAATTAGGTTTGCAAAATAAACCACCTTCCAGTTGACGGAGGTATTTTGCATGAGCTCTTCAAATCTTTGATGCACTATTCGTTGGAAGGAGCTGGTTTCATATCGTTCAATTCCATATTCTCCACGGTTTGCTGCCATATTGGGATTGAGCTGCAAAAACATCACCAGGTCCGGTTTTGGAAGTCCAATATCTGGATTCATGCACCACTCCAGAGAGAAGCCCTGAACATATAGATAACAACTAAATGTCTCTACAGAAAAGAAAAAGTCAGCTTTGGGATGCGTGATAGTCTTTACGGTCACATTCATTTTTTTTACCTCAATATTCTTAACATTAATGTACATGAACATACTTTATAAATGAATACAATATATGTTAAATATTTAAGAGTGACACTCACAGGCTTGGCACTAGTGAAAGCAGCTCCAGAAAACGCATAACGGTCCACCACTAGATTGATTCCTTGTTCCAACTTCTGTTTTATCAGAGGCCTGAAGAAAGCAAACAGACTGATTGTTTGGCAGATAGATAGGATGATGAATGAGAAATTAATAAGCAATTCATGCACACATAATACTGTGGCGAGTCAACCTAACGTACACCATTTCCCATCTGTTCGCAGAAAACAGCAGGTGAACAGTATGATCCTCCAAATCACTCTTCTTCTCCAGGTATGAGCTGATCAGCTGACCGATTTTAGTGGTTCTGTCTGCATTTAAGAAACAAATACTCTTCAGTGCAAAAAAATACAAACACTTGGATTACGGCTGTGTCTCAAACCCAGTGAGCTAACAAATCACAGCCTTCTTTAAACGCTGAGACGAAGACGGCCAAGTTAACTTCTCATTTAGTTTTTTGAAATGGTTATATGGTCATTTTCATATTTCAGAGTCTTTACGTTACCTGGAAATCGCATTATTTCTGCGGCTCGTCCGCTCTGCTGTAACGCACGCACGAGGTTTTGACATTGCGTGGTTTTCCCGGCTCGGTCTACTCCCTCAAGAACAATCAGAGCTCCTCTTCTGCAAGACATGGCTCTTAAAACACTGTTTAACAGGGAGCGACTGCTGAAAATGGCTAGCAAATCATTCCTAGGCCGTGATCTCTTTACGCGGTACTTTTGTTTAAAAAAAAAAAAAAAACACACACATACGTAATAGACTTTCCTACGAAGAGCGCAAAGGGACAAATCAAATGCGTTTCCTCATAAATACCCCTACGGTGGCCCAGAGAGCTCAACGCGCTGCAACTTAAGAAAACACATGCAAATAGGGAAAAAACACATGCAAACAGAAGAAAATGCATGCAAACAGACAAAAACTAATGCAAATAGGAAAAAACACATGCAAACAGAAAAAACACACATGCAAATAGGAAAAAAACACATGCAAACGGAAAAAAATGCATGCAAACAGGAAAAAAAACAAATGCAAACAAAAAGAAAACACATGCAAAAAAAAAACCACATGCAGACAGAAAACAAAACACATGCATATAGAAGAAAAAACATGCAAATTCTCACAACGCAACCAAACGCAGAAAGGCACTGCAAACACAGAAACGAGCTGCAAATAGCACAGACCACAACAGTAATGTTTCAGGTGGACCTCAAAAATATTAACATTAAGAGAGTGCAAGAAATGCACCAGACAAACAGATAAATGAAGCCTGTTTTTACAAAAAAAGTGCATCTATAAAAGGCAAACAGAGGCTGTTCACAAATTTAAGGAGAAAGAAAACCACCTGCTCAAGACCAACACAAGCAAGGGTGAGTAAATGAAAATACCTTGTATGTACTATAGCACTTTGTATTTATTATCTTTCTTTCTCAAAATAGAAGATATACAGAATATAATACAACAAATGCGTACTTATAAGGTTCCATTATTTCTGATAACATAACATAACTGCTAGCTAATATTGTAGGTTTCTGTTTTTAAACAATTTTAAGTGTTTTTTGTGTATGTGTGTGGGGGGTGGGGGTATCTCCAAAAATAATTTAGAATCACAGTTAAAGGGTTCACACTTTTTTTAATTTTTTTCAGACTCTGCTTTTGTGACAGTGTTTTAGAGCATCAGCTAAGGCCTCCAACACCTTGTCCACATTGGCTTTGCTGCAGTTACATCCCATCAATCCCACACGCAAAACCTGTACATAAAAAAAAAAAATATATATATATATATATATATATATATGAGAAACAAAGCATTTACCATTGTGTCTCAATGTACTGAGAACATCTATGATTAATTAAAAACCTATAGCTTCTCACCATGCCAGCAGATGGTCCAAGACCCCCAGAGATTTCAATGTTATAGGTCTTCATAATATACCCTGTGATTTCCCGCCAGTCATATCCTGGGGGAGCCACTATTGTGGTCACCGTTGGCAGTCTTGCTTTCTAAAAGACACAAGATGTTTTCAGAAAATGTAATGTGAGTTATAGTTATTCAATATATGTGAGCTCTGTTGTGATGTTAAATCCTTCTTCTGCAAACCTTATCCTGCACAAACAGTTTTAGGCCCATTTCTTCTAAGCCTTTATGGAAGTACTCTGCAACCTCTTTGTGCTGTTTCCATGAGTTCTCAAGACCCTATAAAAATAAAACATATGGTAAACAAATGTTCTGTTTTACAAAATTCAAGTTTCTCAGAGTATTTAAGTACAGAATATAATCTCACAGTCTCTGCGAGGATGGCCAGACTCTCACGCAGACCATAGAAAGAAGAGACAGGTCCAGTGTGGTGATAACTGCACATTTACAGCAACTTTAAACATACAGTACAGTATTTGTGCAATGTTCTACCATCATTAAGTGATAGAGAATTGATTTCAGAAGTCTTTTTGGACCACTTTGTTTTTAATGAGGCCTCCAGTGTTTAATCAGCGCTTGTTAAATGTGATGAATGGTTCTTACGTGCGCACAGGCTTGTCATCACAACCCCAGTAATTTGCCAACCAGCTCATATCCAAGAAGTAAGAGATTGGTTTTGTCTTCCTGTTAAATATTTTCCGGCTGTTTTGTCAAAAAAGAAAATCTTTGTCACATATTGGACAAAAAAAAGTAATACATCTGGTTTGAAGCTGTTTTTTCTTACCATGCTCTCTCACTGAAGGAGATTGGTGCAGTTCCTGGAGGTGCGTTCAAAACCTTCTGAGAGCCAGTATACATAATGTCAATACCTAGTGATACAAGAAGTAAATTTTAAATCATAGATCCCATGCAGATGGTGATTTGTAGTGCCAGAGCATGTAATGGGAAGATACCTTGCTCATCCATGCAGATAGGAGTACCTCCCAATGCTGCTACTGAATCAACCAGAAATAAACAGTTGTACCTGGATAACAGAACAAAATTTAGGGTAACACTTTAGTATAGGGACCAGTTCTTACTATTAAGCAGTTGCTTATTAGCATGCCTAATATAAACATATTAGCTGTATAGTAATTTATGCTTAAAGCACATATTCTGCTTGACCAAATTATACATCCCTAAACTTAACAACTACTTTACCAACTATTAACAAGCAGCGAATTAGTTGATTATTGAGGCAAAAGATGTAGCTAATAGTTTGTTAATGGCAAGAATTGGACCTTAAAATAAAGAGTGACTAAAAAAACTAAAGAAATATGTGATATTATGAAATACATAATTATAAATATATAAAATAACAAACACGTATTATAAAAAGCTTCTGCTAACTTAAATCTAAATGTTTTGCAGCTTGTTAGTTGTAATGTCGTTTTAGTATCACTGATATACAGTACTATTAGTAGTTTTGGCAAATATGTTGATTTTATTTTACTTTATTTTACAATTTTGTTAGTTTGATCAGTGTTATTAGCTTCATCTGTATAGTTTTAGTTACATTTATATTTGATTTAAAAGTTTTGGAGGGAGGGACATTCTCATTCTTGAAAGCAGTTACTTGAACACAAATCTATGTAGTCTAACCAACATGAATAAACCTATCATAAACAGTACTGTGCAAAAGTCTTTGGCCACTAGTATTTTCACCAACAAAACATGGTTTTAAGTCTGTTATTTCTATATTTTGCGGTAGTGTGTCAGTTGGAAATATCAGTTTACATTTCCAAGCATTATTTTTGTAAGTAAAAGTAACAGAACAAACTGAGACAGACTATATCCAGAAGAACTGTGGCAACGTCTCCAAGGGATGTTTTGCTAAAAACAAGTTTCGAGAGGAGCGCGTATGAAAATTCGCTAACATTATTATTAAGATTAAAATGAGGAAGCGCAAACTATTGAAGATGCTTAAAAAACCTACATGGAAAACCAATTTTTGTTGATAAAAATACTAGTGGCCTAAGACTTTTGCACAGTACTGTATGTGATCACAAAGTTAGTAAAAATTGACTAAAAGACGCAAAATGCTAATTTGAACAAGAATCTTAATCTGAAGCAACTTCTGAGGCAGAAATGTCTCACTTGTGGCAAAGGTCACCTATGCCGTCTATGGGGTGAACTACTCCTGTGGACGATTCTCCATGTGTGAGGAAGAACACCACTGGCCTGTATTTATCTAATGCCTATAAAATAAGACAAACATTGTTGAGCATATATAGGAAATACATAAATGGTTAATGAAACATAAAATTGATGTACCTGATCAATTTCCTTGTTTGTTAAGTACCCACCGGCAGAGGTTACAACTGTGTTCACCTTGGCACCTGGTGAAGAGTATTTGATATATGAATTCATGATGACCTGGATCACCTTCATAACTCTAGTTCCAGTCTCTCTAGTGAAAGTATTAATAACAGTAGTAGGTGATAGTATATGGTATATGGAACACATACAAATCTACCAAATGTTGCTTAATCGCTACATTAACCATGTAATCATCGCAGTTAATAGTGTTTACCGTCTGTTTGATTACATGTAATTTACTAACTGCATGATTTTTACTGTGCTTTTCTGCCACAGTCGCCATTAGTAACCTACTCTTAAATATAATGTACAAACCTAAATATTTCTTCTTTGAAATGATTTATATCATGAAAAAAGCTTTACAAATAAACTGGAATTGAATTGAATTGAAAGCAGAATCTGTACCTATTCTTTCAGCTATCTCTGCAGCCCTCTCTCCCCATATGCCATTGACGGCTATGAGGACGCTCTCTCCGGGCTCCAGGGAGTTGAAGATGGCACACTCCATAGCTGCATGACCTGGTCCACTCACAGCCAGAGTCACTCGGTTTCGGGTCTGAAATGCATACTGAATGCCACTTTTGATCTGATTCATAATCTGGAAGTATAATGAGCAAACAATGAATTCATTTCATTCACAAATAAGGATTATGACATGAAGATTTATGAGGCAGTACTACAAGTTATTTAAAATCTTATTAATAAGATACTATACCCGTTATTTCCTTCAACAAGTACAATGTTACTAGCCAGATTCAATTGCTTTTAGCTAATTATGTTGCAGCTGTTTAAAAGGTTTAAAGCTCACTCAGAAATGAAAACTATGGCATCATTTTGTTGTTTTAAACCTGTGACTTTGGGGGTATTTTCACTTTGAGCCAATATGATTCAGCATGGTAAAGCGTCATAAAAATGGTGACCTAAAAAGTCAGTGGTCCCTAGTATGCACTTAATAAACACACTGCACTGTATTACCTCAATGGTTTCTGCATGCAGGTGACCCAGCATGGGCTGTGCTCCGGCTGCTGCGATCCGTGCAGGCACATTGGATGGTCCCGGTCCAAGCATAAGTCGCTGGGGAACGGGGAAAGGCTGTAACAGACATTCCGGTGGAAGAACGGACAGAGAAGACATAATGCTGCTGCGACACTGACAGACTGAGGCAATGGTTAACCCATGAAAACGGTGAGCAAACCTTTCACCCATTGACCAACCATATCACTTTGAGACCTGATATACTGATCAGTGCAGCTGAACAGTGACGGCAGCTGTTTAATTAACAAACATTGTTTTCATATATTCTATTCAAACTTATTCAACTAGTAAATACCACTTACACCTTTCATCAAAGTTGTCCTAAAACCAAAATGATTAAAGTTTTTGATCCACTTCAAATGTTGACTAGTGTGTACATATATATATGTATAAAAGCAATACATTTTACAGTACAGCTTACAGCTTATTTCAAATGTAGTTAGACATTAGTGTAACACGTTAACCACAAGTTAACCACAAATATTAAACAATTTCAAAATTCTTTATTGATGTATTTTTTGTGTGTGAAATTTTAGTTAAACAATTCATAACAAACTTTGAAATTCACAGTTTTGCTTTGATATTAGGTTAAACATTGATTGCTTCTATTATTTTCTGAAGAAACCTATACATTTAAAATAGATTTTGGTCATTAACAACATTGTGTGTTAACAGCATTCATTATTAATTAATAAATAATATTACCTGATTTAATGAACATGTCCAAACATTCATCACATTTATATTTGAATGCATAAAATACCATTGTGTAAATAGTATTTTATGCATGGGGGTCTAAGAGATTTTAATTGGCTTAAAGACATGTTTAACATTTGTGTACATTTCCAAATTATATGACAATTTTAAACAAATTATCAGCTTACTAACATGTTCCAAAAGCTCCATGACATAATTTGCAGAAGGTATTATAAAGAATGTTCTAGTTCCCATTGACTTGTATGGACGAAAAATACAATAGGAATCGAAATCAATTAGAACTGAAACTGAACATTTTTAAAAAATAACTTCTTTTATCTTCCACAGAAGAAAGTAAGTCACACAGTTTTAAATTGCTAAAATAAATTATGCAAAATTAAATTATGGCACAATGTTTTTTTGAATGGACTATCCCATTAAGATTAAGTATTAGGTTAAATCTGAAATGCATTATTTATAATAATAGTAGTAGTAGTAGCATTTTTGAATATGCCACTCAGAACATGGCACAACACTTAAATGGCACCATTTTTTCTGTAGCTGTCCTAACAGTGATGAATAAGATGAGATAATGTAATTGTGCTTGGTTTACAAAGGGGATGGTGTCTTTTTCTGAATAAAGAGATGATTTCCCAGAGGCTGAGAACTAAAAGAGCCGTGACTATAAACCACCTTCCCTCGAACTATAGTGGCTTCCACCTTCCCTCGCAGAGAAAGACCAAGGTACGGCGTTAACTGAAAATAAAGAAAAAGTGAAAAAGAAACAATTTCTTTTACATGAACAGTTATACTGTGTAAAATTAAAAACTACCTTGTTTTTGTGATGTATGTCATCTTCGTTCACCTAGGAAATCAAATTATATACATTCACTTGCAGGCTCCAAAAAAGCTTTTGGTGTATTTATAGAGGAAGACAGAATTTTAGCAGAAACCATGTTCTTTCTTCTCATCAGTCGTTTAGAGCATCTCATCTCAACCCCCTTGAGTGGATCCCTGTTATTCTCACCGTAAACTCTTTTTCTGGATCCCAGATGACTAAGTCTGCATCGTGACCTGGAATGAGACTTCCTTTTTGGTCGTCAAGGCGACAGAGTTGAGCAGGCTCTGTACACAAGAGTCTTACTGCGTCAAAAAATGAAAACCCTCTTTTAGAAGCTGATGTCCAGAACAAAGATAAACCTGTTGGTAAACAGCCAGATGAATGACAATTTTAGTAACACTGTATAAAATGTTTTAGGTCTTTGCTTGCTCAAAATACATGATGAACACTCTTGCATTTGGTTAGCTTATCATACCATGAACTTCTGGACAAATATAAAATATGAAATTTGATAACAGCCAACTAGTCACAGTTTACATATACAGTTCAAGGTGGAAAAAGTAAGTGAGCAGTAATACAAGTACTGTAATTACTGAAGTGACCAGCACTATCCCTTAGCATCAATCCAAAGGCCTAATTATTTCTGCTGAACCCATTGTGTTGTTTATTTAAATCTTATCTTTGGGTCATTGTCCTGTTCCATTACTCAACTTCTGTCAAGCTTCAACTGGAATACAAATGGCCTTTCATTGATGCAAAATGTCCTAAAACTTGAGCTTGAGCTTGAGCTAGCAGTTCTGGCCTTGATTTAGAAATTAGCTCCAAAACAATATGGTTAGCTTGAGATGTTGATTTTTGTGTGCTGTGTCGTTCTCCTTAGCCTTTTAAAACATTTTGAAAACCAGCGTTGGTTTTATCTGTTGAAAAAATGTTGTTTTAATAGTTATGCGGAACACCCATTTTTGTGTGTAATTAATTTTCATCATACTGTGTTTGTCTTTTGTTTATGACCATTTGAGGCAAAATTCCATGTTAAATGCAAGTTTATATACTTTTTTTCTTGCAAGAGTAGATATTTGTTTAAGCTGGGTCCAATCTGGGTCTTGATCCCTGAACATTTTTTTTAGTTAATCATTAGTCTGTAAATTGTTGGTGGACCACTGTTTGTCTCACAAAGGACTTTGGCCATCAGGTGAGTGTGTGAGGATATTAGTACATTGACAGCCTACCAAACTGCAGAGAAGAGATCCCTCCCCATGCCTGTGTGAAATCACCACTGTCTAAACACTTTAGGTCAGGTGTGCATGGTGAATGATCTGACACAACCATATCAATATCACCAGCTTTGAGTGCAGACCATAAGAGCTCCTAAAAAGAAACAGATTATAGTTTGACTATAACAGACTATGGTTAGAATTCATTAGAATTAAGGTTTGTAGAAGTTCGTAGGACAAAAAAGGATCAAAAAAGACCCAAAATGTAAATTCTGTCATTCCAAAGCTTTTTGACTTTTTTAAAGACTTTTTTCTGTGTCCACAAAAAGAGAAATTTTGAGTTTTAGAACAAATTTTAAACTAATGGGGAACTTTCAAGCTTCAAAATGGATTCAAAGCACCATAATTCAAGGATTAAATTAAATAATGTTCAGATGACAAATTATAATTTAGTAGAGATTAAAGTGATGTCTGATTTGTTAATTAATCATTCTTTTTTATTCTTTTGACTTTTCAAAGGGGTTGTTCAGACTGTCAGCAAAAATCTGATTTTTTACATATTCAGATATTATCCAGATTGTTTTTTGAAAGTACAGACAAAACCGTAAAACATCAAAACTGGTGAAGGAAATGATTTGAGAAAAAAAACCTGATTTGCTTGCAGTTTGAACATGACAAACATTCAACAATTCATTGAGCAAACAATTAATCTGTTGATCAAATTCACAAAACTGGTCAAAATTAATTCACAAACAAGACTGATATGATTTCAAGAGATCAAATGAGACTGGGGGCAAAAAATATTTCAGTACAGTACATTTCTGTTTTTTTCTCTCACAAAGCTATATTATATGACTCCAGAAAACCTGAGATATAGTGCATAAGTCACTTTTATGGTGGTGGTTTAATATCCTTTTATTATGTTTGAAAGCTCCAGTCCTTGTCACTTGTAATTGCATGGAGAAAATTGCCAGTCTATTCTTAAAAATATAGTGTTCCACAGAAAAAAGTAATTCATTGTAAGGTAATTTTAAGGTCGTCAATTACTTTAATGAGTTTCAATGTAAATTTTACAGTTTAGAAATATTATCAAGACCAACTTTTTCTGTTTCATTGTCTGTAATGCATATTGTTGTTACCTGGTTGGCTGTGTCTCGTATCGGTGGGCAGCATTTAAACTGAGTTGCACATGCTGGAATGTTCTCTGCACACAGGTTGAGGTAGTGATGGGTGGTCTCTACAGTCAGTGGAGCTCCAGCCTTTCTTGCTGCCCTGATTAGCTCCAGAGGCTGGGCTGATGACAGGTGCACAATGTGGCATTTAACTCTGATAAAAAGAACAGAAAAACACTGACTTCTCTTGGCTGACTTCTCATAGTGTGCAGAAGCAGCTATGAGATAATCAAAAGTTGAGGAACATCACTCTATAAAATGGTTTCATCATAACATACTGATATTGTAAGCAGAGCTGAGTGACGGTACGAATGGCCTCAAACTCCATAATGTCAGGCCTAGAGCTCAGGAAGGTGGAATATTCATGTGGATCTGAGTAAGAAGAGTAAAGCAGGAATTTCCATATTAAAAATAATAAATGTTCAAAATTTAATGTAGAAAAAGTGTAAATTGATCATTCTCATACCCCCTTTCACAGCAGCTGCATGCTCGACTTCTCGCTCTGCATGAAACTAAACCAAATATGCTTCATTAATTATTTTTCTTTAATTATGCCTTATAATAAATTATGTCTGACCAGTTGCATTCTCGTTGACAGTTGTGCACAATTTTACCATCGGTACTGATTATAAGGTACTCATTATGGCAAAAATGTTTCGTGAATTCATATATGCGATTGAAATAATTGGGGCAAGCAGAAAATAAGAAGGCTCACCAGCAGAACGCTGCCTGTGCCCTGGAGCTGTTTCATAGCTGCATGTAGATCAGCGTCGCTAACATGAGGAAACTCATCCACTCCACTGTGAATTAGAAAGCACTTAAATCCAGCAACACCAGCGTGAACCATTGGCCTCAGCTCCATCTGAAACATACAAACAGAAAGACACATGCAGGCAGAGAAACATAGATAATATTGCTATTTATTGTTATTTTGGCAACACCTTTTTACACCAGTAATCCTTAGGAGTAATCCTATTCAACTAATGCCTTTAAAAACACTGATTCATTCAAGAAAAAATATGATAGCTTTTTAAAGTAAATGTTCTTGCTTCTTTAGAATAAGTACTTACATTATAACTGTTAACTGTTAAGTTTAATAGTATTGTGTATGTGTGCAGTAGGAATAAGTATGCATTAATTTTTTTTCCCTATAATTTGTTTTTTTTTCATTTCTGTTTGCCGTATATGACCACTGCCTGACCACGAGTGTTAAATAAATGCTGCAAATGGATCTGCATGCCTCCGTCTCCTTCGTTACAGAAGATTTCGCCATCACAGGATCCAGCAGCGGTGCCAGAGTAATCTGCCCAGGTATGGACACGACAGCTATGCTTTTCACACTCAAGCAAGCACACGATCTTTGGAAGGTCATTTTCAGGATTTTTTGTTTATTCTCAAAGATTCTGATCTCCCTGACATGATTGTAATTGAAATATTCTGTGAAGGTGTTAATCAGCCATTGCAATCCCAGATTAGATGCGAGGGTCCGCGTTTATCTCTGGCTTAGTTTATAGATTTACGGTTGACGGAAGGCTTGGCTGAAGTTTGGCACTGGTCATAAAAGCGTCAGCCAATTAATTAGACAGAAACTCAACAACAAAAACTCGGATACAGCTTCTTTGTCATTCAGCATGGATGCCAATTTGGTTGCATTAGTGATAGCTGGTAAATCCCGGTATATAAAAAGCTTTTGGTCATAAAGAACCGGGTGATTGCCCACGGCAATAATGAGTTTCTCCTCCATTTTAAAATTTATTCTCAGTTGCTCTTGAACAGGATGAACGTGATTGGCTGGCGCCTTGCTACTGTATTTGCATAGAGCGATCCTGATTGGCTGACGCTTCTGTCGGAGGTGTCTTTAATAAACTGTCTTTGCCTTTTGCTTTTAATAAACTTCTGCAAATGGATTCACATTCTGTGTCAGCGTCCTTGTTACATATTCACACTTTTGAGCATCCAGGGTGATTATGGACATGAAATTATCCAGCCATGCTTTCTTGTTTCACAGCAATATATAGAAAGGAAAACAAAGCCTAAATTCCAACACAATGACAATAAACTAATAATATATTTATGATGTGTAGCAAAAGATAATTGAGCTTCACCAATTAGTGAAGTGGCTTTAAGAAAAGAGCTAGAGCAGTGAAAATTTCCATTTCCACCATCAGGGAAATAATTAAGAATTTCCAATCAACATAAAATGTTGCGAAGCTGCCTGGAACAGGACGTGTGTCTCTATCATCCTAATACACTGCGAGGAGTAGAGTTTGAGTGGCTAAGGACTCTTCAAGGACCACAGCTGGAGAATCAAACAGCCCCTACATCAGCAAATGTTGTTCTCCTCACTAATTCAAAAACAATCTCCAGCATGTTCAGTTGTCAGATAGGATTGGAACTACAAATAGGACTGGCTTCTATGATCAGATGAAAATAGCTTTTTAGCAGCAATCACTCAAGATGGGTTTGGTGAACACAGGGATAAAAAGTACTCCATGTGTACAGTGAAATATACTGTTGTACTTTTGATGTAGTGGGCCTATATTTCTGCTGCAGGTCCTGGACATCTTGTTTAAACACATGACATCATGGAGTCTATCAAATACCAACAGATAACAAATCCAAAACTGACTGACTCTGTTTGAAATCCTATACTGGGCCATGGTTGGGTCTTCCACTGGGACAACATTTCAAACACAAACATCAAAATAAACAAAATTAAGCTTTTGCCATGGCTGTTCCAGTCCTCTGAGCTCAACCCTGC
Source organism: Enteromius unitaeniatus (assembly GCA_032359435.1). Taxonomy (NCBI): domain Eukaryota; kingdom Metazoa; phylum Chordata; class Actinopteri; order Cypriniformes; family Cyprinidae; genus Enteromius; species Enteromius unitaeniatus. The sequence continues at coordinate 7,961,828 of JAUMHI010000041.1, forward strand.
AGAAAATGAGTGAGGTGAACTAAAGAGGAGAAGCACCATCTTGGAGCTGGTATTCTGAAGGATCTGGAGTGATTTGGGATAAAGGAATGGTCTTTTTTTCTTATCAGGTTTTGTGTGTCACAGAAGGCACCACCGTGGCTCTCTCTGACCGACAGCAGCGGGAACCTGTGCACCTGTACTAAATTGGATTTACGGTGCGCGTACAACCTCATCTGCATCTGAGCCTGGGTTGAGTGGAAGACCGCCTTTTCAACTACTTCTGGACGTTATGAATATCTGGTCATGCCGTTTGGATTATCTAACAGCCCCTTCCTGTTCCAAGCCCTAGTCAATGATGTGTTCCGAGATATGTTTAACAAATTTCTTATTGTCTACATCAATTACATCCTTATTTACTCAGAGAAACTCCAGGACCACATTCAACATGTGTGATTGGTCAACAAGGTGTCGACAGTGGTTAGTTGGCCCAGAGAGATTCTTATGTTTTGCCAACTTCTACCGAAGATTTATTCGAGGGTTCAGTCAGGTAGACACACCACTAACTTCCCTGACCAGAGGAGGAGCCTCACGACTTGCCTGGACACCAGAAAGTGAGAAAGCATTTCAGTATCTCAAATCTCGCTTCACGTCCGCCCCCATACTGAGACATCCCGACCCAAGACACCAGTTCATCGTCGAAGTGGATGCATCCAACACTGGTATTGGTGCCATTCTTTCACAACATCATGGCAGCCCACCTACGCTCTACTTCTCCAGAAAACTGAACCAGGCTGAGAGTCACTATGTCTAGCACAGTGGTCTCTGTTCTTTGCACGGTTTGATTTTAAAATCACATATCGGCCTGGGACCATGAATGGCAAAGCTTACTCTCTCTCACATCAATTCAATCTTCCCCTTCAGGACACTCAACCCACTTCCGTAATCACACTCTCCCTCATTGTGGCCCCAGTACAATTGGACATTATGTCCGAGATCAATGAAGCACAGAGAAATGACCCTGCTCCGCCCAACTATTCCCCTGAATAAGTTTATGTACCTGAGGTTCTTCACACATTTCTCCTTCATATAATTCATGATAACCCCAGTGCGGGCCATTCGGGCATACAAGCAACCACAGAGCTCGTAACCAATCGCCTCTGGTGAGCAACTGTAAATCAAGAAATTATAATGTTTGTCAAGAACTGTCCCACCTGCAACATATCCAAGTCCTCACATCTATGGCCCGCGGGTCTTCTACAGCCCTTGCTCCTTCCACAGAGACCATGGTCCCACATCGCTGTGTACTTCATCATGGACTTAACAGCATCCAATCTCCACACTACCATCTTATCCATTATCGATCGATTATCCAAAGCCTGTCGCCTCATCCCTTTACTGAAACTGCCCACAGCTTGAGAGATGGCTCAATCCTTGAACCAAGTCTTTTCATTCCCCGGCCTACCTGAGAACATTGTTCCCATGCACCTCGGCTCATTCGCTACAGGTGTTGCTCATTTACCTGCCTATTTAAAGGCCAGGCTTTTACAGACTTGTTGCGAAGTCTTAACTGCCCTCATGGTGTTATTTCCGAGTATTCTTTCCGTGTTTGCATTCATGTGTATGACCCTGTACTGTTTTTCCCCATGTATGATTACTGCTGCCCGCCTTGCTGACTTGTGCCTGTTTATGACCATTCTGCTGGATTTACTGATATACCTGTTCGCTGGATTATACTCTCTGCCTGTCTACGGTTATGAATAAAGCCTTGCAAATGGATCCAGCTGAGTCTGAGAATCTGTTAAACTGTGTAGTGTGACCTAGTTTCTATGAAATGTAATATTTATATCTTGATGCAACTCTTTGGAGTCTTTTGGAATTGATCATGGGATCATTTACTTAACAGATTTATTCAAAAATGCAAAGAAAAAGCAAAATGCAAAAAAAAAAACCCCTAAAACTAAACTAAATAAATATCAAATAGGGGTGTAACGATTCATTCATTTTCTTGATGCATCGATTACAAATCCTGCCAATGCATATGCATCAATCTTGAAACATGGATTTTTGAATCGTGAATCGTTTGTTTCAGCCAATAATCAATTTAATATTTTAAGATCGAATGAATCGAAATCTTAAACTAGAATTAAAGTGCGCCCTCACTGCAGTGGCGCAGTGGATTACGTCGCTAATCTATAATTCGCGCCTGTTTGTTGTCATCTGAATAAACGCAGCAGTGCACAATGGAGGGCAACAAAGAAGGAGAAATTTGCAAGGCACCAGCCAACATGAGATCAAAGGTTTGGGATTGCTTCGGTTTTCACAAAGTAAATGGAAAGATTGACAAGTCCGTTGCAGTTTGCAGACATTGTAAATCTGACTTAAAATACTTTGGAAATACAACGAACCTTAGCAACCCTCTCCTCAGACGTCATGCCATTAATATAGACATACCTGCACCTAAAGCAGCTAGTATTTCAGGGTCAGACGTGAGAAGTGCTACTCCTAACCTATTTGGCCTTCCCGAAAACACCCATTGTGCTAAAGCAATAACTGCATCTATTGCAAGATTTATTTGCAAGGATATGCGCCCTTATAGCGTGGTGGAAAACACTGGTTTCCGAAAAATGATAAACACTTTAGAACCACGATACAAAATCCCCAGCCGTCAGTCTTTCAGTGAAAAATGCATCCCGGAATTGTATCGGTCTACGAAAGAGAAGCTACAGCTCAAGCTTTCTCAATCTGTCGGTGTTGCCCTCACGACTGATTCTTGGACGTCGTGTTCAACGAGTCTTATGTGACTATTACCACACATCTGATTTCCATGAACTGGCAAATGTTTCGTTCTTCAGACAGAGGCTCTAAACGAAGCCCACACAGGCAAAAACATTGGAGAATTGCTGCACGATGCCTGTTCCGGGTGAACAATTGCAGACGAGAGTGCTGCTCTTGTTACTGATAACGGCCGCAATATGATTGTTGCAGGTAAAGTTGCTGGATTTACCCCCCACATCACTTGCTTCAGCCTCTATCTCTTTCTCAGGAGTCAGTCATCCTTGTAAGGCCCTAGTGGACTTAGTAGGGGTTTTTTAGACTACAAGAAAGCCTTTAGCTGGGGCATTCCTGCCATTCCTCTCTCTTCACCAATCACTGTTTGGGGGCTCTCTGGCCAGCCTGTTACCACTATCACTCACTCCACTCCCTTTGTAAGTCTTGTTGTGTCTGGTAATCATACTGAAACGATTGTGCTGTATCTCATGGATTCTCCCTCAGCCAGTCTTGTTTTGGGACATCCATGGTTGGTACAGCACAATCCGCATTTTGATTGGTCCCACAGTCAGGTTTTAGCATGGGGCCTTTTGTGTCGTGTCCAGTGTCTTGGTGCTGCTTCTCCCCCTGTGTCTGTTTCTCCTGTATTGCATTCGGAGCCTGGGGATATAGAGGGTGTTCCAGAGGAGTACCACGATCTGTGGCTGGTCTTCAGCAAATCCCGAGCCACCTCACTCCCTCCTCACTGGCCGTTTGACTGTGCCATAGATCTTCTCCCAGGCACTTCTCGCTTATTTTCCCCGTCTAGTCCAGAACGAGAGGCTATGGATAAGTACATTCAAGATTCACTTAAAGCCGGTCTCATTCGTCACTCATCTTCCCTGGCAGGTGCAGGATTCTTCTTCGTCAAAAAGAAGGATGGCTCTCTGCGCCCTTGCATTGATTATCGAGGTTTGAATGATTTTACTGTTAAGAATAGGTACCCCTTGCCTTTAATGTCATCAGCCTTTGAATTATTGCAGGGAGCCAAGGTCTTCACTAAGTTAGACCTCCGCAATTCCTACCATCTTGTTCATATCCGTGAGGGCGATGAGTGGAAGACAACCTTCAATACTCCCTCGGGGCACTATGAATACCTGGTTCTTACCTTCGGGCTTACTAACGCTCGCTGTCTTCCAAGACTTGGTCAATAGCATGTTGGGAGAAATGATTAACCGATTTGTTTTTGTGTACCTTGACGATACATCTGAATCTTGATCCCTGACATGTTTAAGAGGTAACTCATCTTTTTACCTTTTTTTTTCAATATTTTTTTAAAATGCAATAATTTTATGATTTAATGCGCTTTTAAACTTTGACACGAGCAACACTACGAACACGGATGCTGCTGATAGGCTAATTCTATCATGTGACACTACATTTATTTGTGTTAAAGCCCCTTTTATCAACAAAAGGTGTTTCCAAACCATTTTTGACGTTTGGCATTTGAAGTATCAATTTATGCGCTAAAGTTTAATGGAAAAATACTGTTGACATGTACAAAATTGTATTGATATTTAGCATTTCCATCAGCTATATCGTTAAAATATTTGAAGTATTGTAATTTTTATTTTTTTTTCTTCACAAAAAATGCCTTGAATGGAAACTTGGCTAATGACAGACTGATGACGGCTCACTCAGGGCGGGTCTAAAGTAAGGGACTTGTCACTACCTCATCCTGCCTGGAGTCTCAGAACAGCCTGATTTGAGAGAGGACATTTTAAATCAGGGAGTTATTTATGTTCACAGAGCTTTAAAACCCCCTCTGTGAAAGGATACTTAATGATCCACTGTATAATACACTGTATAATAGAGCCTTTTTAAGGGTTAGTTTACCCCAAAATGAAAATTCTGTCATTAATTATTCACCCTCATGTCGTTCCAGACCCATAAGACCTTTGTTCATCTTCAGAACAGAAATTAAGATATTTCTGATGATATCAGAGAGTCATCTGATCCTCCATAGACAGATCCAGAAACATAGTAAACACATCAGTAAAACAGTCCATGTGAAATCAGTGGATCAGCTTCAGTTTTGTGATGCTAGGAGAATATCATAAAAAGCTTTCATTTGTATTTTTGTTCGCTCTGATCTGCTGCTGATCATGCTGCCGCTGAAGCCAGATTACTCTAAGATAATTCATACTCCTGTGTTTGTGGTCCCTTCCCCTTACATCTACCCCTCCGACCAAAAGAGGGAGATGAGCAAATGGGAAGAAATGGGATTGGGCCTTAAACTGTACTAATAGAAGTTCACAAATGGCAATGTAATCTCAGAAACTCCTTGCTTTGAAATATTTTATAAGAAACACTGTTATCATTCATCTTTTTTACAGACTTTCATGCCTTAAACTGCTTTCTGTATTTTTTGTCTAGACCTGATTGAGAAGAGTCAAGAGCTGAAGGATTTTGAAGAGAAAGATCATGATTTAAAAATGGCAAAGAAGAAGAGAAAATCTAACACTTTTACCTGCCAACAGTGTGGAAAGAGTTTTGTGCAAAAAGGAAGCCTTAGAGTCCACATGAGGATTCACACCGGAGAAAAACCTTATACATGCTCTCTGTGTGGACAAAGTTTTGCACATACACACACTCTTAGTAACCACATGAGAAGTCACGAAGAAGATCAGCAGATAACATGCTCCCAGTGTGGAAAGAGCTTCGCAACAGAACAAAGTCTTAGACACCACATGAGAATTCACACCGGAGAGAAGCCATACTCTTGTCAACAGTGTGGAAAGAGTTTCTCTCAAAATGGAAGCCTTAGACTCCACATGAGGATTCACACTGGAGAAAAGCCTTATTCTTGCTCTCAGTGTGGACAGAGTTTTGCAGATAAATGCAACCTTAATTCCCACATGAGAACTCACACTGGAGAGAAACCTTACTCCTGTCAACAGTGTGGAAAGAGTTTCGCTGTCATAGGAAGCCTTAAACTCCACTTGAGAATTCACACCGGAGAGAAGCCTTACTCTTGTCAACAGTGTGGAAAGAGTTTTATACAAAAAAGCCACCTTAATTCCCACATGAAAATTCACACAGGAGAGAAGCCTTATACTTGCTCTCAGTGTGGACAGAGTTTTGCACATAAATACAGTCTTAATAACCACATGAGAAGTCACGAGGAAGAGAAGCTGTTTATATGTGATCAGTGTGGAAAAATCTTCACAACAGAACAGAACCGTAGATCCCACATGAGGATTCACACCGGAGAGAAGCCATACTCCTGCCAACAGTGTGGAAAGAGTTTTGCGCAAAAACGAATCCTTAAAGTCCACATGAGGATTCACACTGGAGAAAAGCCTTATACTTGCTCTCAGTGTGGAAAGAGTTTCATACAAAAAAGCCAGCTTAATTCCCACATGAAAATTCACACTGGAGAGAATTATACTTGCTCTGGAGAGAAACACAAGTGATTAATGTGGAATGAGTTTCTCACACAAAATTAGCCTTAATTACCACATAAAGACTCAGGAGAAGGCGCAAGGCGATTGGGTTCAGCTGATCCTAATCAGCGTATGCCAATGAAAATCATTAACAAGGCTTAAGCTAGTCCCAAACTAAATTGCATGCTTGAGCTGTCTCAGATGAAGATATCTTGCTCTGAAATATCTTAAAAAATGTCAGTGTCATTGTTCTGTGTTAAGATGGACACCTGTAATATTTTCTTATAAGGCATTTTTGTAAAAGTTGCTTAAATATCTTAATTTAAGTAATGCCTAGACCTGGCTTAAGCTAAGCCCTGTTTGTGAAACCGGGCCTATAAGTCGTAAAGAACTGAAAATTGTCAAAAGCTATTTGAATCACACTTTTACAACACTTTAACTTTTTAAACATTTTAACACGTCACGTTACATGTTGACATAGGACGCCTTATCTATTGAACTTGGGAGTTTTTGGACAGTTTCTGCTTGAATTTGTTTGTAAATTGTCAGAATAGCCTCCCAGAGCTGCTGTTTGGATGTAAACTGCCTCCCACCCTCATAGATCCTTTGCTTGAGGATGCTCCAAAGTTTCTCACTTGGATTGAGGTCTGGGGAGGATGGAGGCCACACCATGACTTTCTTTCCTTTTAACCCCATAGCAGCTATTGATGCAGAGCTACTACTTGCAGCATGAGATGGTGCATTGTGATGCATGAAGATGATCTTATTACGGAAGGCTTAGTTCTTCCTTCTGTACCAGGGAAGAAAGTGGTCAGTCAGACACCTTTAGGGATCCTAAAGACGCCGACCAGCTCTCTTCCCATGATTCCGGCCCAAAACATGACTCCACCACCTCCCTGCTGACGTCGCAGCCTTGTTGGAACACTGTGGCCGTCCACCAACCATCCACTGCTCCATCCATCTGGACCATCCAGGGTCACACTGCATTTTAGAAGCTGCTCTCTTGATCCGATGCATGGATCTGGCAGATATCTTCCTCAGTTTACCTTTATCTGTACAAACCCGTCTGTGCTGTAAATCAGCCACAAATCTCTTGATAGTGTGATGATTATGCTTGAGCTGTTGTGAAATGTCTAATGTTGTCATATGTTGTCGGCAGCAGAGAGATCCTTTTTCTTCCCCATATTGGTTGCTAACTGTGGTCTGCTTAATAATGTGGAACGTCCTTCTTAAGTAGTTTATCCATTAATTGGGCACAACTGCTAAACTAATTGTCACTGGTGTCTGAGATTTCTTCCAGTGATCCAAAGAAAAACAAAAAATGTAATCTTTGTGACACTTAAATAGGATTTGCATAATAATTTGGAAAAGGGTGTACAGTGCTGAGCATAAACGAGTAAACCCCCTTTAAAAGGTATGAATTTAATCAGTAGCTCAATGAACAAAAGAACATTTACCAAACTTTTCACAAGGCTTAGTTTTATTGAACCCTTGTTTAACACTGTAACATGTGATTTAAGTTATATTATTAACCTTAATAACAAGATCTTCAGTTTTACTCAAATTGGTTGAAGCAAAAATGAATATACCCTGCAACAAAAACTACTACATCTAGTGTTTTGTATGAGCACCGTGATTCTTTTTCATTTCTTCAAGAATAACCTCTTTTAGAGCCTGAATGCTGGATGGAGAGTGATGCTCAACTTGTCTCGTCAGATATAGAGTCCCAGTGGTCTTCATCTTTTTCAGCATGGGCTCTAGCAAATTCTAGGCCTTTTTTTTTTTGTTCATGGGCTTTAGGAGAGGCTTCCTTCATGGACGATACCCATTCCTCTGCAGTGTGTGCTGTATGATG
>JAUMHI010000041.1:7969955-7988415 GCA_032359435.1 Enteromius unitaeniatus
CCCTTTGTGTTGTTATTTGTTTGTCTTTTGGATTAAAGCCTGCAAATGGATCCAAACACTCCTGAGTCTGAGTCACATAAACCTTTTAATGGGTAATTTTTACGTTTTTTTTGTCTTGTGGAGTATACGTAAACATCCGTTAAGTGAAATGAAAAATGAAAATGAAAAACTTTTTCAAGACATACTAAATAAAAAAAAAATAACATGCCATTTTCATTATTCTTCTTATTTTGCTTTAATCACTAACATTTTTTTACATTCTTTAAGGGGTATGTAAACTTATAAACACAACTGTTTATATAACTTATTTAATAATACTCTACTGAAAGATGGATGGAATTAAGATAAATGTGCAAATTTCTCAAATAATCACACCATGAGTGTCATATGTGTCATGAGTTGACTTGGTCAAGAATAGCCGCAGCACAGTGGTCATGAGATGGGGGCATGGGATAAAGAGGTGTTAGGATGAGTAAGACAAGAAAAAGATAATAGAATGTAAAGGCAGCGAAAAAGACAATATACATAAAGCCTCAGATGAAGTCAATGAACCAGCTCATTAGAAACTGTATTGTTATATATCTGATTTGGAAGAAACCAAAGCAAATACTGCCATGGTATGTTCTGGATGTGCCATGGATGGTCTGTCTCCCTTCCCTCTATTGTACATGGATAGACCAAACAATTGCTTTCAACAGCTCACAAACACTGTATCATCGTTACAGCATTCAGAGAGACTGATGTGCTGGTCTGTTTTTCTTTCTGACGTACACAGGGTCACATAGAAGCTAGAGACACTACATAAAGAGCTTTTGAATCACATTCATAATAACCTCGTAAAAGATGTCTGCTTATCCTTAACTCTTTCAAAATCACTTTGTCTATAATTCTCTAACATTACATCTTTAATTATAAAATATTGATTTGTACTCTTGAAATACTTATCAGGTTATTAGAATCCCAACATAGACTCTTTTTTCCCCAGTAATGCAAATTTTATAAAGATACACCAATGGCATACTTAATCCTGATTCCATAATGAGATACATTTCTTTACTGTTCCATTTCCTTTTAATCTAATTCATTTCCTGATTTTATAAAATGCAAACAGAGGCTGAGTCAGAAGAATAGAGGTGGATTAATGTCAGTGGAAAAAGCTTCCTTTATGAATGTGTTACATGGGTTTACTGGATTTGTGGGGTGAGCACAGTCCAATTTGCTCTAATAGTTTGTGAATTGAGAGTAATCCCAGTGGAAAGCTGATAGCTCAAAGGAAAGGCGAAAATGAGGTCAAATATTATTTACAGTTCTCTGCAATTTCAGTTAATTTCTATAAAAAACTAGATAGATAGATAAATAATTAAAAATATATATTTTAACCTTAAGAATAATAGAATAAATAAAGTATTAATAATAATGATCAAACCGTACTTAATCATAAGTATGGGTGAAATGCCAAAGCGTAGAAGCTGATGTAGTATTAGTAGAAATAATGATAATAATAATAATAACAACCATAATAGTCAATCAATTATACTCTATAGTGTAGAATTCAATGTAATTAGCATCATCATCATCATCTGTTTTTTTTAGCCATTTTTCATAATGCACAATCTGAGACAAAATTTGAACCTTCAGCATAATCTATATAGCTGTTAAAAAACCCAGCATAGAGTAATTTTATTCTGTAATGCATATTTCATAAAGATACATTAATGTGATTAAATGTGCTTTTTTTAATCCATTGTCATTTTTTAATGTCTTATTTGCTCCCTGACTTCAGAAAATGCATTTATTAAAAAGTAAATTCTTCTACACACTGAATATTACTTTGTCTTAAAAAGCATACTGCTGTACACTTGGTTTCTTTTAACATGCCACACACATGCAGTCCAGCATTTGCCGCTGAATCCCATGTTACGTTGAGCCATGTTTTTGCGTGTGTGTGTGTACTGTACTCCACGGGGAATCTAATCCCCATCCCCTCCCCCCTCTCCCCCCCTCCTCTCTCCTCCCCCTCTTGCTCTCTTCCTCTCTACTGCATTGAGGCTACTGCCTTCCTCAGTGATGATGTCACTGGCTCAGTCAGTCTCAGCATCACTGCTCTAGGCAGCCAGCAGAGCCATTTTGGCTTCTACATTACAGGGCACTCAAAGATCTCTCCTCCAAGAAGCCTTCCTCCTTACAAGCAGGCCTCGCCGGGTATCCAGTTACACCTCTCTGGAACAAATAAAAGATCCTCTGTTAAACAGAGGGAAAAGCGTTTCGACATATCAGAGGGAGAGAATTTGAGGAGCCAGCACAAGAGGCAGTAGTGGGAGCTGATCTGAGTCAATAGCTGAGAGCATCAGAGGATCACCATTGTAAAGGTAAGAGTTTTTTTCATTGTTAGCGTGTTCTAGAGGACAATGCAGTATTAATGAGGCTCTGTCTGTTTATTTGGTGTTGGGTCACCAGGGTGGGACTGCCGTGGGGTGCGGCCATTTATAGCATGTCAACAAATCCAGACATTATTATTATGACAGAGAAGAGGTTTTTTATTGAGTATTGGAACAGATGTTGTTCGTCATAAATGGCAGTGTGTCCTTGTGTACATATTTCTAAGTGCGGGCGAGATAAATGCACTGTCATTCATTGTCTTAGGCTCGCAGCCACATAATAATGTCTTCAGGATAGAGCTAATGAATCACGATTCCAGAATTTACCAGGGAACAGAGAAAGAATGATCAATTATAGTTTTTATTATTATCATTATTAATATGGTAGCGACTACTGGCAACACATATGAAATTGTGTATGATTCCCACTGTGCTCTAATAACACTATGTTCTACGTATGATGTCAAGCAATTTAATGATTTATATGGATTTGTTGACACTTAAGAGCACAATGACTAACAACAATACAAAATCCATTGTGGATGTATGATCTAAACTGCAAAATATTACATTAAAGGCGTAGTTCCCCCATTATTTGCTCACACTGAAATTGTTTCAAACCTATTTTATGTGATAATGTGTGAACAAAATGAAGTCAAAAATATAGTTTAACAAGTCTTACCTAGTTGTTACACCAATGACAGTGTAATTTTCAAGAGTCAGATCAAGAAAAACAGTGTTTTAAAGGGACGGTTCACCCAATAATTAAAATCTTGTTATCATGTACTCACCCTCATGTTGTTCCAAACCTGTACGAATTTCTTTCCTGTGTGGGTTGAAAACAAAAAAATTGATATTTTGAAAAATGTTAGTAACCTAACAATTGCTGGTAACCATTGACTTCCATAAAGACAAATTCAATGGAAATCAATGCCCTGGTTACCAGCATTCTTCAAAATATCTCCTTGTTTGTTTTACAACCCACTTTAAGGCTACTTGATCCCTTTTTTCTATTGAATCTGACCCTTAAAAATATGGTGACTGGTGTAACAATTAAGAAAACCAATTAATGCATTACCACATTAAGTACATTTTCAGGTTCCATGACTATTTTGAATTAGGTTAATCCCAAATTGTTTATAATGGACATAAATATGTTAGTTAATCAACAAGTCAGACACAGTACATGTATTATAAAATAAATGTCAGAATGTTCAACACAATAACTTTGAGGTTAATGTCAAGTATTCTAAGTAGACAAGAGTAATGAAAGATACTGAACTGACTCCATCACACCAGAATGTGACTCAGCATGATGTTAGTCTAATTGAAAAACGCAGAATGCAGCTCACATAAGCTCTTTTTTGCTTATTCAAATAAACCTCTTAGTTACTGTAGCAAGCACGTTTATTAACAGAAACTGAACTCGTTGAAACATGATTGAGTCTTATAGCTCATAAATCTTCTCTGACACATTAATTGTACCTCCATCTTGGTCCAACTAGGAGGCTGAGCTGGACTCAGAGTTTGTGGCAGCCAGCTCTGTTATCTGTTATTGTAATCCTAGGAAGCGTACTGACATTTAGCCAGCCGTGCAATTCTTTTGTTGCTGCCAGGCTGAGTATTTCTCTGGATCTGTAGCTGACCGTGCATGATCCTTTTACAGTGAGGTCATATAAACACTTTCGAAATATTTCTTTCGAAATATTGAACATTTTTAACTATATTATTTAACTTCATTTGTAAGTCACCACTGAAGTCATGTTTTTGCTTGTCATTGCTGCATCCCTTCGTGCCATTTCTTTATAGATACAACAAAAAATAAGCTCATAGTTGCTATGGTGATAGGCAGCTAAGATTTACAGCCTTCCCGAAAGTAGGTGTAATTTAATTTTCAATCGAGAATGTCTAAATCAATAACTCTCTTCTCATATATAATAATGGAGCAACCAAAGCAGTAATATCCTCTCTTTTTTCAGAAGTGCTGCACATAGATATAGGTATATTGATTTTACTTTAAATTTAGTGTACATTAACATTTTTGTGCATTGATCAAAATGTCAATTATAAGCAGCTTTTCATATGTATTTATTATAATGTATTTAATAACAATAACTGTAATACATTATAAATATAACAATAACAACAATAGTAAACCAATAATTTATATCATATTTAGTGATGTCAATTACAAAAGAATTAATTAATAAGAACACATATTTCCTGACAATTATAGCAGTTAATCCTACCTCACATTAAAGTTTTTAAATATAGCCTACTTTTATATTGCAATATTTTCAAACAACATAAAGACAGTATGTACAGTGTAATTATATATATATATATATATATATATTCTGCTAGCAATATAATGCAATGGATAATGATATAGATCTTCCAGTTTTCAGGTTTTTTTTTTAAATAGATGTCATCATTTTTTATTTCTCTCTGTGCAGGTGTAAGCAGCGTCCTGAACTTTCAAGGGAGTGCTTTCAGCACATACACAGAGGCACCATGGCAGGGGCCTCAGTGAAGGTGGCGGTGAGAGTCCGTCCCTTCAACTCTCGTGAGATGAGTAAAGAGTCCAAGTGCATCATCCAGATGTCAGGAAACACAACAAGTACGTACCCAACTGCACCTGAGCCCCGAAGCTTCCATCTGGAACATCCAGCTGCTAAATCACTAAGAATACTCAAAACACTCCAGTTTATAGAGCATGGCTTTTACTGTGTGTCTTAATGTTGTTTTCGCATGCGTTTTTATGGGCACTGTCTGAGTGTTTGACCCCATCTGCACAGATTTCATAAGGGCAGCCATTTTGGGATGATGTGGGACAATAGTTAACTGATCAGTGAACTGGGGGCGAATAAACCCAGCAGTAAATCTGATCCGACATTAATTTCACAGTCGGCCATTAATCTAATGTGGCTACAAAAATTGAGAGTTATTAAAGCAGAGTGAAAATAGAGGGATCTTGCAATGAACTTATCACGACTGACAAGCAATGTCAACAAGCACTACAGCTGTTTTTGCCAGTGATCGATTTTGGTTTGCTGCTTTTGACGCAACCAGTTGTTTAGCTGGTAGCGTGGGTGGTCAGTTTCAAAGGATCTAATTAGGAGACATAATTTTCTGTCAAGGATGTGGTCTTGTAAAGGAACGTAAAATCAAGATATCTTAAATGGTTAGATGATGTAGAAGGTGTGTTTGCTTGCATGTTCTCCAGTCAAAAACACCGTATTGTGTTATTGGGTGAACAAATGAGAACAATAAAACCACTCTGGAGTACACAGATCCAGGGGTCAACTATGTAATGAAAGTAGATTTTTTTAAAACTGACAGGTGAAACTATGCTCTTAAAATAAATTTGGAATTGTCAGGTCGGGGTAAGTTGTCACATGATAATGACCGTGGAGCTTGTCAGTGAACAATGGCTTTGTGTAGTAAATGCTGCTTAATGTGAAAAAACACACTTGATGGCATTTACCGCTGATTACAGAACCGGCTTTACAGACGAGATGTGTATTACAAATCGCCTGATGTTTATTGTGCATTCCTATTTTTTAGATTAGCTTTTAATATGCTGCTTATCTGTTTAATTGATTGTTTTGTTTTGAAAATTGTGTGCTTTTTTAATGTATGGTTACTTTTTAAAGTTTTGGGTCTATAGTAATATGTTTGCCAAGGCTGCATTTATTTGATCACAAATGCAGAAGTATTACCATTTAAATGAACCATTTTAGACATAGTATATTGTAAGGTTGATATAGTAAGCTAGAAATCATTTACCCAAAAGGTCAGTGAGTGTTTACTTTTCCAGGACAGTAATATTTTTTGTAGTCAAAATAGTAAAAAGTGATTAAACTTGCCTTAGTCGCCACCTAGAGTGTTACAGGTGGATTAAACATATAAATGTTATTTTAAATTAGTAATTGGGATATTGAAGTACTTCCTTGTTAATGCCAATTTACATTATGCAATTTTTCAATAATGTCATGATGCAGCAGGAAGACGTCTTGTGAATGTGCTCGAAGAATGGAGGGAGCTGATGGATGACTGGAGAGAGAGATTTGATTTCTAATCTGCCTGGTTGGGTGAAGCCATTGGTCAATAATGGATGAGAGCTTGTGAAATATTTAGAGTTTGGCCTAATTTAGCTTCCTCCCTTCCACCTTGTGTTGCTTGAGGAAAACAACGTGTCCACCTTCGTCTTAGGTAGTTTTTGATAGAGTGATATTGGCATCAAATATTGACTCAAAAGAAACTTTATTAAAAAAGCAGCATGCCATTTGTTATACCTTTGTCAATTTCTAAAAACAAAGTGCACATACAAAAGAGTCCTGATTATAGCAGATGTAATATTACACCACGGTATTGTTGTGCAGGTTGGGTCAAGGGTTTTTACGAAGGAGATGCAATGGGACTGGTGAATCTGTAAGCCATGTTGCAGAAGATGTTTTTGTTAAAAGGGCACAGAGCTAGTGGTGCATAATGTAAATATGACATTGTTCCAGACTGATAACAGTGAGGATAAAAGCCTAATCCACTCAGTTCTTTTGTTTTAATGGGTGAAGACTGTGAACCTTGAACAATAGAGAAATGAGCCATCAAAAGCAGCGGAAACACTTACTGTCATTGTAAATGGATTGTGCAAGTCAGCCTTTCTTATCTTTAATAGTTAGAGATGAATGTCACTGCTCTAACAATATGTTTAATATCACATCTGCTATTAACTCAAACAGTAATGGACTTATTGTAATATCTATACAATAATAAATCATTTTTATAATCTAGGCACACACGGACATATACTATATAGAGAGAGATTATATAGATAAAGAGATAGAAAGTCATTTTTTCATTATAATTATATGATAATTCTGTGTATTAATTTACATGTGCTTACTAGGTTAGGGTTTGATATAGTTTTATACACGACATGGTAAAATACAGTGTTACCATTTTCCCATATCGTCAGTATGTCCAATTATTAGTTGTTTCAGCATATATCCAAACATATAAATATGTGGGTAAACATACATCTGTGATTGCTAATGAGTCCAGGCTGGTTTATTTGACATTTTTGCATATGATGTTCATTTCTCACAGCAACATAAAAATATTCAATATTACTCTAACCATTTACAAATTAATTCTAGCATATTTGTAGACATTAACACATCTTCTTGATGCATTGCAAAGTTGAACATTTAAGGTACATTCAGATGCACAGCTGGCAGTGCCTAATTAAAACAACTTTGATTAATATTGCATAAGAAAAGATCTTGAAAATTTAATATATTTAATGAGTACATTCCAGTCTGCCAGAAGATATTATCTTCATTAACTTTTTTTATAGTAAGTAAGGGGTTATTCTGAAGTATCTAATTTATTTTTTCATGGTGTGTGCTAGTTTTTTTTAACTAATTAACTTTTTTATTTGTATTTTTAAGTGGATTCTAAATAATAACAGCTGTTTCATCCGTTCCCCATTATCTGAGCCTCAACCCTGTCCACATTTGTAATATATTGTCTCAGCACAGCAATGCAGTAAGCCATCCTACATCATAGCTTTCATTTAAAATGCAAGATTACCTGCACAGACATCCTGTGTGGTTTGCCTGTGTCTATTCAGAGTCCACTCAAAGACATCCTTTCAAAGCCCTCAACACAATCGGCAGGCTAGATAAACCAGTCCGTATAAAGGCCCAGTGGAGTGGCATAATAGTAGAGATCTATTCAAAATCTAACGTGAGGAACATTCAATTACTTAACACGTTTGACCTTTTTTTGTTGTTTACGTGGAGTTATGTCTTTGTGAATGCATTCTGTAGTGCACTTTACTAGTACTGCAGAAGCTAAAACTGTGCATAAACACACATCTAAACACTTCTGTCTGAATTGTTTTGTAGATTGCTGTCCTTTGAAAAGTAGACTTGGTGTACTGCAAAAGGGTCTATGATGTCATGCCTTTCTAGTCAGCAGTAATTTGGAAAGAGGCCAGTCCCAGTCTCAATCTGAGGGTGTAAATAACTGGTTGTTAGTGGGAGTCTGAGCCCAGAGAGTGTCTTTTGTGCTCCACGCTGGCTGCTTTGTCACCGCTGCCAGCTTGAGATGGGTCAATAGCCGAGTTCCCACAAAGCCGTAGAATGGTAGAAAGCTGAGTGACTGACAGCTCTGACTGGTTTAAGCCACCAGTCAGCTATCACTGAGGCACCATTGGGCCGCCACACATGCCTTTAAGTTCTTATAAAAGAGCTTCCTTTTCATTGGAAATTGTCTCATTACCAAGCCACATTTTCGCTCTGATCCCTGCGAGAAAACTGATGCAGGATTCTGTCTAATGGTTTCTAACAGCAAAAAGGATTCACTGAGATGGGGTTTCATTGGTTTAAGTGCTGCTGTAAATTCTGTGTGATGTTCTCTGTGATGCTGTGGTAATTATGCATGGTGTATGTCCATTTAGAAGAGATACCAAATGATCCATTTGATAAAACTGTGTGATTATGAAAATGGAGAGACTTTAGCTAAGAGTTTAGGAGAAACCGATTGCCATGTTGATCAAAGTGCTAAATGGTGCTCCCCTGATCACATCACTCCCAGAATTCCCTTTTCTTTATCGACTGAGACTGGTGTACATGTAAAGGGAGTCTTCAGTCTTTAACAGAATCTTGATTAAGCTGAAACTGTGCTATTTTTATGGTCCTTTATGGATGTTATTTGTGATTTCTTCCCAGTGAGATCTTGGGTAAAAGGCACAGTACACTGTGTAACAGCAATGATCCTCAATTTCAGTTATCTTTAATGTTCAATACATATTTCAGGAAAAACATTGGTCCCAGTTGCCCTATTGCCAGCACAAAGAAGATGCTAAATGGCATGACTGTGATATAAAATTTACAACACTTCCAGATCTTCATCACAGGATAAGATTTATTGCAGAGATTTATTGCATTTCACACTAATAAGTCAAGGAACTAACTTTTTTACAGCAAGATAATTTTTTCACAATCAACAAAGCAAACCAAACAAAAGCAAAACTAAACTAAACTAAAAACACAAAGTGAAACAAAACAAAATGCAAAGCAAAACACAAATAAACAAGACAAAGCAAAACTAAAACAGACAAAAAAACTCAAAGCAAAACAAGAATAAACAAAACAAAACACAAAGGGAAACAAAACGAAATGCAAAGCAAAACACAAATAAACAAAACAAAGCAAAACTAAAAAGACAAAAAACCTCAAAGCAAAGCAAAACAAAAATAAACATAACGAAATGCAAAGCAAAACTAAAATAAACAAAACAAATAAACGAAACAAAACAAAGATAAACCATAAACTAAAAAACTAAACAAAACACAAAAATGAACAAAACACAAACAAACAAAAAAAACACAAAGCAAAACAAAACAAAATGAACAAAAAAACAAAGCAAAATAATTAATCAAAAACTTCTCTACAAAAAGAGACATAATTTATGATCAACAAAACAAAGTTAGATAAATCATTTTAATGCACTTTGGTGAAGTAGTCTTCACCTTCTTTGGCAGCTTTCATTGAGATTATCTGATCAGTCTGGTTCATGATTATCAGGCTGTAATGTCATCTGGTTATAATGAAAAATTCAACTCCCTATAATAAAAAAAATGATATAGCTGTAATGGAAAAAAGTTATTTTATTATAAGGTCACCATTCACAGTGACCTTTCGATTGACCTTTAATAGATGTACACACTGGTTACAGACTGTTACACGTATCCATACTCAATAAAACTTAAAACCGAGCAGGATAAAATCTCCATCTCACTGCACTCACACAAACGTCATCAGTCGCCACGTCCTCCTCTGGGCATTAAAAGTGATTAAAAATCCTCCTCCTTATTAGGTTTGTGCATTTACAGCTTCAGTCATGATGCTGATGTAACCGTTGCTGAGAAGGGTGAATGTGAATCATTATCATTATTGAGAGCAGAGGAAAGGAGAGAGGATGAGAGAAGAGGAAAGAGGTTTTGCTATTCACAACCCATAACCATTATTGACCACTGGCCTCTTTATATATTAAAAGTGTTTTAACAACCTACTTCATGCTGGAATATAACAGATCAGGAGCATGAAATCAGACACCCTGACTGCTATGAATAATTCAAGTAGTGGCATCTCAAGGTTAGCATCATTAGCACTGATTGGTTTGATTGGTTAGTGGTTAGACTCCAAACCTATCACAGTTTCCAGAATGTGACCTGCTTGGCTCCTAGCAACAGAACACTTACAATCAACCCTACCATAGTCACTGCCACATAAATGCCATTTACTCAGTATAATGTAGAATATCAAACACTTTGCACTACAGTAAAACAAGAAAACAACTGAAGTATTAGTACATAGTAAAAGTGATTTTAAATGTAAGAACCGCAGAGAAACATTTTATTTTCTTAAAACATTCCTCGTTCTTGTGGTTGACTATTTTGTGCACAAAAACATACAAACGCAATTTTGCAACTTGCAACAAGAGTAGATGTAACATGGCAGTGCTTCTATACCGATGACGCATGATGTCCCCTGAGCCATGCAGTGCTATTATTATAACTCATATACTCTGATGTACTGACCTGCCCTAGAGATAGTTAAACACATATGTATAGACTGGGTAAAAGGATCTGTCCCTTTTAGGGACACAAGTGAATGAATTATTTCACTCCAACTATTTAATTGTGCTTGGCCATTTTAGAATCGGGCTTCCTGCGTTGTATAAAATGGCCGCAGAATGTTGCTTAATATATGTGGCATTCAGATTTACATGCTCAAATGTGTTTTGATGGTTCAAACTGAAGCTATATGAGAGATAAATGGTAAAATCAAAAAAATAGTGAATTTTGTTTTGAGTTTTTAGAGGACATTTGTTTTACTTGCTGATTAATTGCATTTAATAATTTTTGGAGGTCAGTTGTACGATGCGTGGTGTAGATAACAGATGAATTGATTTTATTCAGGCTTTTTCAAGCTTTGCTTAAATGATATAGATGAAAAGTAGAACAGGGATTTACGGGAGGGATTATGCAATGCCGTGTCCTTCTGTTACTTGGCAGCTCTGTGTGTGTGAGAGAGTGTGTGAAAGGGAGAAAGAGAAAGAGTCATAAATATGTTTTATGTTGTATCTGAACTCTGAGGCTGTGGTGCTGCATCTATGAAGTTCAGAAGCCATTTCTTTTGAGGCTATTGGCAACAAGAGAAAGTATGACAATTATAAAGTGCTCAAATCAAAATAGTCCTGCATTATTAAAGAATGAAATGGCATTCTGTAGGGCTGTCCAACAGTCTCACTCCAACTCGTCACATTTTGACCCTTTTTTTTGACTCACTTTTTGAGGCTTAAGATACCCCTTTTTAGTCACTTTTTAAAGTGAAGGGTCCTCTGTTATTTTAAATAGGAAACCCTTAGCGTATATATGCCGATGCAATATATTTTACATTTTATCATCATAATTAAAAAATATATTGGGTAAAAACAATGGCATTATTGCATATATGTAGGGGTGTGATTTTTTTTGTAAACAGTCAAAACAGTTTTATTTAAATTATATTATTTACACATTTATGAGCATGTAACCCAAACCCTGCCCCTAAACCTACCATCTGTCAATAAAACACAAAATATAGCAGGCAGATACAACAACGTCATAATTTATTTAAAAGTAATGTATTGTATTGTTTGTAATGTATTTATACTGCTTGTTCATGATTAGTTTGTGCAATAAATACCTGTGATTGCATTTGCCTGTGTGTAGGTTTATATGGTTCAGAGGTGGGTAGGTAGGGGTGACGTTTGACATATAACAAACAACAGCCACCCTAGAATGAGAGGGGGGGCGGGTGGAGACCGTACAGAGCACAGGTCATTGGGCGTCCAGGACGGTATCGAAGACTTGACCCACCATCGTGGATCAGGAGCCTTGGGAGGCCATGGCGGGTCAGTAGCCTTATAAGGCCATATCGGATCAGGGGCCTTGGGAGACCATGGTGGATACTGTGGACACTATAGCCACCCCCCTCAAAGATTTTCTTGGGGAGACTTCCCTCTTCTCTGGGCTGTGGCTCTTGCAGCGTGCACTCAGGGGAGTGCTCTTGCAGCGCAGACTCTGGAGGGCGCTCTTGCAGTACGTGTACAGGGAGTGGATTTGGGAACAGCTCTCCTGGCCGTAATTCTGAAACTGGGTCGGGGATCGGCACTCCAGGCCGAGACTCTGGAACTGTGACTGGGATCCTACGCCAAATAGACAACCACAAGAACGAGGAATGTTTTAAGAAAATAAAATGTTTCTCTACAGTTCTTACATTTAAAAGGATCCTGGCTGTAATCTAGGGGCTGGAATCGGGATTGGCACTCCTGGCTGAGACTCTGGAACTGGAATCGGGAGACGCACTCCTGACCGTAATCTAGGGGCTGGAATCAGGATTGGCACTCCTGGCCGCAAACTATGAACTAGATTCGGGAACGGCTCTCCTGGCCGTAATTCAGGGACTGGAATTGGTATCGGCTCTCCTGGCCGAGACTCTGGAACAGGCGTGGCGCCAGGATTTAATCTTTGGATGGGCCGTAGTAATTTTGGGTGGGCCTTAATTTAGAGTCAATAAGTTCAATATAAAATGTATATAACAAGCAGGTATACACAAACTATACCAAAGTTAAACTCCTTTTTTCCTATCTTTGCATTGTGAATATTGCGGGCAGAGCGATAGAGAATATTTGGTACACTCCATTTACAGCAGCGGCGCACGCACTGTTAATTCCCTGACCGTTCCATTCGGAACACGTTATTCTTTACCGGAATAAAATGAAACAGGAAGAAAATTTTAGATCCACTTCCCAACGTTGTTTATTTTTTCCCCAGCTTTCAGTACAAAATGCAATTAAAACAATCAGATGAGGCAGTGAAGGAATTTGCATTTTAAACAATCGGAGTCGGAACATGTTAAGAGGCAGGTTATGATTAATCGTCTATCTGCTTCTTTTGATCATGAAAAAAAAATGTATTCGCTGTATAGTGCTGAATGAAACTAACATGAACAATTTTGAATTAAATGAATGTTCAAAGTCAAATAGCATGCGTGAAAAACCAAAACTTGCATATCAAACAGAGTAGCTAAACATCCGTGTCCTAACGAGACATTTTGAATTTTGAAAATCATGCCAAAGTTTTCATACTGTTTGGCCTTACAATAGCACCCAGATCACAAAAAACAAAAAGGTAAAAATAATCAAAAATAAAAACAACAGGTGGCAACCAAGGAAGAAGAGAAATTTATGATCCTCCATACTGTCATCAATAACACATCCCTGTTATGTGTTTCACAGAAGTAGTCGGCGAGGTAATACATCAATAATTTCATCGAAATCAAGCTATACAAACTATCCCCGCGGCATTCAGGGAGGCATTTCCAGCAGATTCAAACAATGCAAGACAATCAAAATTTCATCATCAAAGAACAAAAGCAAGATCATAATTTTATATTAGTTTTAATAAATAAAAATGTAAAAATAAATCAAATCAATCAAATCTTTTTTTTACTTTTTGCTGTATCGAAAACCGTTACACCACCGAACGGTGTTTTTTGTGAACCATTACACCCCTAATATTTATATATAGTATTCTAAATATTCTTCTATATAATTGTAATTACAGTATTCTTCACTACTGTATGACTTGGGCTTATGCTCACTTTAGCCAATTGAAATCATATTTCATCATGTATAAAATGAAACACATTGATCAATGAACTACAGCATGTAATCAAATGCATTCTGTTCATTGACCAGCTGTCCCTGGAGAACCAAGATAAGTGTTTGCTTAGTGCAGAGAAGGCTATTGACTCTCTGAAGGTCATTCTTGAATCACCCTTTTTTGTGGTCAGAACATATTGTGTTTGTTGAAGGAAACTTAATTCATCACAGTTATCTTATAGCTTGTTTGTTATCTGTTTGTGTTAGTTATGTGCATGTGAAAATACATGTGTGTGTGTGTGTGTGCGTGTGTGTGTGTGTGTGTGTTCCTAATGACTGCTTGGCTAAATTCAATTTCTCAGTCCAGTAATGGTTGCTCAAGCATGTGCTGAAAATATGTGTACTTCAAATGTCCTTTTCATGGTTATTGTGGCTTTTTGCTTCATGTTTGATTAAGAATATTTAATAGAATTTACTTAAAGGGCTATTTTTATGCGGGTTGGCTTTTGGTCTTGCACATCCCACCATATGGCAGCTGAGATGTATTTCAGAGCAGAGACAGTATGTTCTGTAAGAGCTCATGCTGCCTGTCAGACTCCTGACTGTAGCATCTGTGGTTGCGTGTGGGCTTGCTGTGAGTAAGACTGACGGAATAATGATGTTCTGAGCTACTAATAAACATCAGGAAGTGATTATAGGAAGTTACACGCAGGTAGATGATTTCAGTTACCTTTTTTTTTTGCTCTCTAATAGATGAAAATTGTGCAATTATCCTTCATGTTTTCACACGATCCAAGTGCATTTAAATAGTTTCCTCCATGATGCAAGGTGTTTCTGGCAATTAATTTTTTGTTATATAATAGCTGTGAATACAGAATTTGTGTGGGATGGTTCAACACAGTCTTATAACTATTTCATATGTATTTGTACGAGGTGCCAAATTAGTGCTAATTCGTACTAATTTGTACGATTTGTCTAAAAGGTTTAGGGGAGGGGTTAAGTGTAGGTAATTCATACAAATTTATACGAATCGGCAACTCTTAACATACATACGATTTATAAGAAATTGTATGAAATCGTACGAGTGAGGTCATACGAATTCGTACCAATTAGCCACCTCGTAAAATAAGTACGAATTGCAGTGAGATCAGGTTGGATGGTTCTAGTTATAGAATTATAAAATGGGCTTCTAAAGGAAGTTCAGAAGGAGCATTTAATCCTGTCAATCACAACACAGTACTGAAATATTTACACATCGATCCCGTGACAGTAATTCCAGTATGTGTCCACCACCTTCATCTCCACCTTTGTTTTATTCAATTCTACTGTATTATGAATTATTAATTAAATTGTCCAGAGAGATATTTAGAGCCTGATTTGAGTCTCATGCTTGAGTTCTCCATGATGGACAGTAAACTAAACATTGTATCTCACCTGTATCTCACTCAAGGACTGTATGAAATATAATGGAATATCGCATAAAACATTTGATAGCAAGCAACTTTTCCATCCAATGAGTCAAAGAGAACAAAATCGTCACTTCCTGGTAAACTGGCACTAAATATCACTAGGAAAACTAGGAGAAGCTACTGATATATATGATAAGTTACTTGCTTCTCAGAGCCAGCAGGCTAAACACAATAATTGCTGTCATTGCTTTCGGAGGTGGATGCCTAATGGTTGGGAACACAGTGGTATTAATGAGATCAACGTCACATGACTTTTTCAATCACACTTGGGTTTATTTGTTATAAAATGTTAAAACGTTATTTGCATTAACCCTTTTTTATGCAAGTCAAAAACCACCTCAAGGGAATGTAAAAAAGTATTTGCGAATTATGGGATTTCTATTTGAAGTTTGGTGTTTACTTCACTCGTCTCTCATGGGATACTTCCAAATGCGCATTAAAACAGGGTGATGCAAACACAGCTCATGTGATGCATTTGCTTATTTTATTAGTCAGTTACAAATAGTTCAGAACCTTTAATGAATATTAATTTTGCACCATATCATTTTTGCATGTTTTAAATTGTTCTAAATCCTAAAACAAAAATGTTCAGGTTTAATTTGGGTTTGGATTACGTATACAGCATACATGACTGTATTCTGTACATATACTGTACATATGCTGAATATATCATGCATATATCATATATCACTACATTGTTCAAAAGTGACCATAAAAGCATTTATAATCTAACAAACATGTCATATTTCAAACAAATAACTTCTTCTGAAGTTTCCATTAATCAAAGAATCCGTAAAAAAATGAAGCATAAACTGTTTTTAATAATGATAATAATATTAACAAGAACTGTTTATTGAGCATCAAACCAGTATATTGGATTGATTTTTAAAGAATCGTGTGACTCTAAAGACTGCAGAAATGGCTGCTGAAAATTCAGCTTTGCCATCATAATAGTGTATTACAATTAAGCTGATCTAATGGCAATTCATACATATTTTACAAGGTGGCTAATTTGTGTGAATTTGTACGTCCTCACTCGAACAAATTCATATGATTTTTGCCAAATCGTGCATATTTTAAGAGTTGCACAGTTCTTAGTTCTTATGGAGTTTGTTCCTACACCCAACCCCTTCCTAAACCTACCCGTCACTGAAGTTTAGACAAATCGAACAAAATAAACCACGTCGAATTGTTCGTGAGATAGCGGAAAATAGTTTTTGACATGAAAAGCATATAAAATAACTAACTGATCCCAAACTTTTGAACTAAATTGTATATGGTTTAAGTAAAGACAGTCAATCAACATTTCTGTTTCATACTGTTATACTAGTTAATATTGTACAAGTTTATGCACCTAAATAACATTTACTTTGACTACGTAAGTTCAGACTACTTAAATCTACCTGTGTTGATGCCTGCAGTAGGTCATTTTCATTTACATCCATTATCGTATTCAAATGAACATAATTACTATCTGGTATGATTACTGCTTCTCTCTGTTGACTTTCTTTTACCTCTGGTGAGGGCAGCAAGGTTTTAGAGCACATCCGCATGGACCCGTTTAGACAAACTACAGTGACTCAGCACTTATTGACTGTGTGGCGGCCATTTAGTGGCTGACAACAGAGTATTGGATGTCCACTCAGGAACTCAACATGTTTTATTAACCTTACTCATTCTCTGCCATTCTTTTGTCCTTGTCTTTCAGCCATCATCAACCCCAAAGCCCCCAAAGAAACCAAAAGCTTCAACTTTGATTACTCCTACTGGTCACATACCTCGGTGAGTCTGAAGTACTTCAATGAATGAAACAAAAATCTGTGAAATAGACAAAACATGATAGAAGTAATATGGTTAAAGATCATAGACTATATATATTTTTCTTCATCTATCCACAGCCAGAAGATATCAACTATGCCTCCCAGCAGCAGGTGTACAGAGACATTGGAGAGGAAATGTTACTCCATGCCTTCGAAGGCTACAACGTCTGTATTTTTGCATACGGCCAGACTGGGGCCGGAAAATCTTACACCATGATGGGCAAACAGGAAAAGGACCAGCAGGGGATTATTCCATTGGTAAAACAAATGCATAAATAAGCAAATTTAAAGGATATGCATTTGTAAAGTTAAGTTCTTAATAACCAATTTTCAGTTTCTAAATTGACCTTTTTGTATATCTAAAGCACATATTGGCATTGCTGTATAAACAGGAAACTGATAATGTATTGAGAGGCAGTGTGAACAAGATCAATTCAAACAAACTTAAATGACAAGTCAAACACAAGCTGAGCTGTACACACAGTAAGAAAATGATTATTAACTTACTAATCTCTCCTTATTATCTCTCTCTTTCTTCTTCTTCCCCCTTCAATGCAAAACATCAGCTGTGTGAAGACCTTTTTACCAAGATTAATGACAACAATACTGATAACAACATGTCCTATTCTGTGGAGGTATAATTTTTTAGTTGTTGTTTTAAATCTGAGTGTAGCTTAATTCCAAAGCAGCTGCTTTTATACAGTATATACAGTAGGGTGTGTTTCATGTGTAATAGTAAAAAAATAAAAATAATTATTGAAACACGTATCATGTCCTTAATTGTCATGTCATTTTTTTCCTGTATTTTTATTTATTTTTTTTGCTTTTAACAGTCTAATATTTTCCTCTTTTCAGGTTAGTTATATGGAGATTTACTGTGAAAGGGTACGAGATCTTTTAAACCCAAAAAACAAAGGAAATCTGCGTGTACGAGAGCACCCATTACTGGGCCCGTATGTAGAGGATCTGTCCAAACTCGCTGTCACGTCATATAATGACATCCAAGACTTGATGGACTCGGGGAATAAGGCTAGGTATTCTATTCTATTCTATTCTATTCTATTCTATTCTA
>JAUMHI010000041.1:7990078-8001238 GCA_032359435.1 Enteromius unitaeniatus
AGGCAGAAGTTAGTGCAAATGCTATGATACTATGTTTTAAAGAGACTTGAGTGAAAAATCAAAAAACACAACACTTCATCACATGACACAGAGTCTGACTGGTCAATATTAATGAAGTTTCTGAATGGTGCATTTCTGTTATCCAGGACAGTAGCTGCCACTAACATGAACGAGACCAGCAGCCGTTCACACGCTGTGTTCAACATCATCTTCACCCAGAAGCGTTTTGACTCAGAAACGGACAACACTTCAGAAAAGGTACGTGCTGCTGTTGCATATTACAGTTGGTCGCAATGAACAGCTCCGTTTAGAGAGTATAGTTAGGCCGTGTGTCTCTCACCCTTACGCAGGGCTGAATTGGATGACTTTTGACATTGACAGTTTTTTATCTCTGTATGGGTAATGTGAAAGTTGATATGGGCCTGTCCATTTCTCAGCATGCTCATTATTGACCTCTCATGGACTTCTTTGGCAGGTCAGCAAAATCAGTCTGGTGGATTTAGCCGGCAGTGAGAGAGCAGATTCCACTGGAGCCAAAGGCACACGGCTCAAGGTGACTAATCTATATATATATATATATATATTCACTATCCCCAACTGTCTCTTGTTCTATCATGCCTTCTATTTTACTCTTCTACATCATTGTATTTTTAACATCTAATGTTTCTTTCTCTTTCTCCCTTTGTCCTCTAATTCTCTCTACATACAGTACTTCCTATAATTGCTGCTGTTAGTGCACAGAGCATATGCATACTGCCGTTTTGACAGTACCCCACTTCATTCTATCATCAATAATTTTCTGAGCTTGGAATAGTAATTTTCTTTCTCTTTCTATCCCAGGAAGGGGCAAACATCAATAAATCACTCACTACCCTGGGGAAAGTTATTTCAGCTCTAGCTGAGGTGGTAAGTGTTTTGTTTTGCTCTGAGCTTTGTGGATGTTTGATGATTTATTCATTTGTGCTTAAAAAGTTCAGTGCATGTCATTTATTCCCCTGCAATTCATGTTATCACTTATTTTTGCAGGATTCTGGCTCAAACAAGGTATAACAACTTCATCAAATGTTTATCGCTGATTTCTCTGTCTACCTGTGTCTGTCTGTCTGTAATAAGATATATATACTTTTTTTTTCATTGCAATTTTTCCCCCGCAAAGAACAAAAAGAAGAAGAAAGTAGAGAGTTTTATTCCTTACAGGGATTCTGTACTGACCTGGCTGCTGAGAGAGAACCTTGGTATGTATCAGGGTGTTCTGTCACAGGAAATGGGATTTTCATGTATTCTCACACTTGAAGCACTTAACCTTTGACCTTTGCAGGTGGCAACTCTCGCACTGCAATGGTGGCAGCTCTCAGTCCTGCTGACATCAACTATGATGAAACCCTCAGCACCCTCAGGTATTCTTTCTCAGTAAAACACCAGTTCTGTCATTTTTCCCCCTCTGTCTGAGGTTGGTAATGAGCTAGGTAATGAGCTGATGGGTACAGCAGTATGTTACATAAGGAGAACGTTCCTGTTCCCTCTCCACACACCTGCCTCACGCTTGAAATGCCCTTCAAAGATGCTGGTGTGCAGTTATACTGCTGAGCAGAGTAATTGGGCACCTATCTGTGTGTGTGTCTGTCTAAAATCTTCTTCTGTTTCGTTATACTATGTGTATATATCTACTGCAACAAGAAAACAGCATTATATAATTTTACACATATTACCATTTCTTTATTCTTCTATACCATATCAAGTCCACTTTGTGTGTGATTCAGGTATGCAGACAGGGCTAAGCAGATCCGTTGTAATGCTGTGATCAATGAAGATCCTAATAACCGTCTGGTGCGTGAGCTGAAAGATGAAGTGTCCCGTTTGAAGGACCTCCTCTATGCCCAGGGCCTGGGTGACATCATCGAGAGTAAGAGCATTTTCTTTTTATCTGCTCTGCTTTTATATCATCAGAAGTATTTCATCTAACAGTTCGTGACCACTTTTTGTTTTTATGCTAATGTGATATGCATTAATGTTTTATTGTTCTGTTCCAAATCCTAGTAAGCTGCCTAAGGAGAAGTAGGCAGCTTAATTAGGCTGCCTTCTAAGCACATTTTGGCCATATTTTATAGAAAAGTGCACAGTAGGTATTCCTATAGAGGGAAACACTGATGAAAAATACAAATGTTGATAAAACATATAGTTAGTTATAGTTAATTCAATACTAAAAGTGTTAAGAGTTCAGTGTGGCAATTGCTTATTTCATCTAATGTTTGTGGATGTTATATATTATGTGTTAGGTTTGTTAGAATATCAAACTGTTAGCAACATGCTAACATCAAACTTTAACGTCAGTTTGAGTCTCAGCCATTTCGAACTTCTTTTTGCCCACAAACGAAAAATAAAAAAGAGCTTTGTTTGAAGAATATCATGCCTTCATTGTTGAGCATTACTTGTGCACATATAATGAGTCACTTTATTACAGTCAGTGCTGTCTTATTAGGCAGCTGCCTGTAAAGTAACTAGTAGCGAGCAAGCAGCTTGCAAGGTTTTGGAACAGAGCTCTTTGTTAGAGGTGAAAGAGAGTTGCATATAATCATGTATGGGTAAAATTAAGTATAAGTTGTTAATTACCACACACACACACACATTAAAATGTGCACTCTTTAAACAACTGATTCACTTGGTCCTCAACCCTTCCCTGTGCACTCCTAACTCTATTTCTCTATTACTTCTAATCAATCGTTTCTTTTCTCATCCTATCGTCTCTCGATGGTGATCCCAGCGGGGAAATGCCTTAGAACAGACGATCTGGAGTCCAGCCCTCTGGGTTTGGTACAATTCAGTGTCAAGTGACTTTCAAAAGTCTAAATTAGACTCTTAGCTCTTTTTGTGTTAAACAGTTTGTCTCACTTTCCTCTCTCTCTTTCTCTGGTTTTCTGTTCAATTCTATAGCTTGTTTTACTCCTCTTACTCTTGTTTCTTTTCTGTCATTCTCTCTCAGCGTTTCGGGGGCCAGTTGAAGATTTTGCTGGTTTGAAATGTGTGTTTCTTGGGCTATATCTCACTCTCTCTTCTATGCTTTTGCAGTTTTTATGGATAAAGCAGATCTCTGCAGCCTCAGGGTCCATTCAAGGGTTTGAGAGAAAATTCATACTCTCAATCATACAAAAATCATATCAGAGCCATGTTCATGTCATTTCCCATGAAAGCCATAAATGTTTGTCTGTTAAATATATTAACCAGCTTTTATAATTGTCACTTTATAACAATTATATCATTATATATTCTCCATTATAAATAATATACTAAATTATATAACAACATTACAATATTTGGTATTTATTTAGTATCTTATATATGTATTATTATAAATAATGTAGATATTTGGAAAGCTGCATTATAATGGACAAACATAATACAGTTTTCTAATAATCTAAATGATTATTACCAAAATGCCACTTTTGGAAGTGGTATTTTGGTGATATATTGTGGTTATTTGGTTGTTGCTTTTTTTCTAACCCTGGTTGCTAGTGTGGTTTCTGAGCTGAAAGCTGCTTTATCTAGTCTGGTGCTGCAGGGCTGTTTGTTTCCTCTCTTCCTGTTTTTTCACCCTCTCTTTATGTTATGTTTCTCTTTTGGCTTGCAGTGCAGAGCAGGATAAATGTTATGTCATACTTTAACTAATTGATCTCACTCATCCACTTATCTGTCATATTAGTTAATGTTCTTCAGTTGCCCTGAACATTTTCTATTTGTTTAATTTAATAACTGTGTAGTTTTAGTAATACTTAAAAATTCAGCTTGAAATCAGTGGTCTACCAAAATCCACACAAATGTAATGTCATTGTATTAGTTAATATCGAACAAAGTGCTTTTATAGCTGCTTTTCTTTACAATACTTTGTCCCAAATTTTTTAAGCTTTTTAAGTCTGACTACTTCTGGGATGAGGTATGCAAAATAACACCCTGTTCAGTTTAATATGCGCTACAGTTGTTCAAAACATGAGAGAAAGAATTATATCTGCTTGTATTTCGCAGTGGGAGGGGCTTAGCAGATGTGTGTTTGAGTGACAGATCGTGCTCTCTGAAGCTTTATGTAATGGCTGCCTGTTGCTAGCTGCAGCTTTATTAACAGCTGAACATCAAAACTAATGCTTCTTGATATCCTATGAAACATAATTCACCTTTAAAGCTAATGGTGATGAGGGTAGGCAGGGTGAATTTGTCATCTTGATCTTACCTTTTTACCTCTTCACTTAACCTGTCATTGAAATATCTGCAATTGTTAAATATTTCTGTCTAATCTATTAAATAAAAAGAACTTCTGTTAAAGTACTAAATGAAAGTTGATTTAGTCAGGTTAAAAAAATTCAACTTGCAGCTTCTGTAATTCAGATGTTATGACCTTAAGTGCACTTTCAATTACTTGATAAAAATACAATTTTGTGATATATAAAATGATATTAAAAAAAAGTAAATAAAAATTAGTATGCGATGATGGAATATAATCTTGCCCAGTTTTTCCAAAACAATTGTTTTCAGAGTGGCAGCAGAGAAGGTGCTATTTACAGCAAATAATAAAAAAAAAATCATATAAGATAAAAAAATACAATCTTGTTCACAACAATGTTATTTTAGTGTTATTTGCACTGTAAGATACTGTATGTCACATTTTTTGTTAATCTATGATCACATTGTCACATGTGTGCGTGATGCAGCCATTATTCAAACACAGATTAATGATGTAGAGTGGCAAAAAAAGCTTAGTTAATCTTAAGCCTTGCATGCATTGGCACAAAGCACTGCCATAAGCAGAAAATATGAGCAGAAGTGCCTTTCTTTAACATACATTATGTAATCCCCTCATATAAGCTGCTTTATGCATAGTCTCCATCTTTTGTGTTTAGTCATCCATCACCAGGGGCCACGTCTTCTCACGTTTTACCCAAGATAGTTGCCTTGTAGCTCTCTTAGGAGTGTAGTAGCACAGAGTAAGCGCTCAGTTGCCATAGCAGCACTGTCAGAGCTGAGAGATGTTATTGTGCGAAGGTTATAAAAAATGACAAAGCCAAACTCTCTGTAGAATATACGTTTATTTAGCTATTATATCCCGTGTTACGTTCCGGATGGTATTACCATAACTGTTCAGTTAGAGATATGTGATATTTAGTGGTTGGAGAGGTGGATATTATATGAACTGCTGGAAGTGAGAAACGTGGGAGGATATTTCCTGTGTGAGAGTCGTGAATGTTGTTTTGTAACTCAGATGTAGGCTGTAAGTTATTTCATTGTAAATGGATTTCACGAGAGCATAATGGAGCTGGTAATGGAGGTTTTACTGTGGTCAGCGATGACGATCGCTCTGGTTAGAGATGACGGGAATGAGAGTTACTGCCTTTTAGCAGAAATATGAGCTCATTGCTAATGTACTACAGTCAACATTTGCTTATATAAAGTGTATGTTAATTAGTATGAGAGATGGGCCAGTGCTAGATACCGTTTAGGATAAAAAAGGCCTATAGGCTAAAATAGAATGTCAATAGAGTTCTCATTAGACAGCATTTATTTAGATACTTTATTTAGGTGCATATTTTCATGAAGACATTTTGCTTACACTTTTAGGTGTTTGTGTTACAGTGTACTTATACATTTAAGTACTGAGTAATATTTTAACACTACCCATCAAAAAAAACTAAGAAAGTGCTATGGTGCTATGATCTG
Source organism: Enteromius unitaeniatus (assembly GCA_032359435.1). Classification (NCBI taxonomy): domain Eukaryota; kingdom Metazoa; phylum Chordata; class Actinopteri; order Cypriniformes; family Cyprinidae; genus Enteromius; species Enteromius unitaeniatus. Next base: position 7,995,779 of record JAUMHI010000041.1, read on the forward strand.
GGTTTGCTGCAGTTGACCAGGTCTAGGTTCAGCAATGTCATGTGCCCAAAGAATGCAGTCAGCCAGAATATACCTGAATATACCTGAATATACTGAATCACCATATTATTCCATCAATGGACTTTTTCTTCCCTGATGGCATGGGCATATTCCAAGATGACAATGCAAGGGTTCATTGGGCTCAAATTGTAAAAGAGTGGTTCATGGAGCATGAGACATCATTTTCACACATGCATCCAAAGTGTATCCACTCGCATTCAGTATAATCAAGTATCAGCCGTTAAGCAACTGAACAGCAGTGGGCAAGCCCTGTGGTCAGAAGATGACTTTTTATGGATTCCTTGCCCTGGTGGCAGTGCTTATGCAAATATTTGTAAGCTAATGATGTCATATTTCACCTCAGATACAAAACTAGTCATTTTTGGAGCTGGATAAAATACATGCTTCGTTTACAACAAGGAGGACTTTTTAAGCTATGCAACTTGAAGGATGTTTTTATGATACAAAGCCCTCTTCTATGCTAAAAGATCAATGCAAATTTGATTTCTCATATCGTGACTCCTCTAATGAGTGAGAGAAAATTATGACAGAATTAAAACAAAAAATTTGGCTGAACTATTACTTTAATACCAAGAAAGGATTGCGATTTAGTTGCTTGAATGGACTAACAGCATTTTGCTCCATGTACACTAACAAATATAAGACACTGGTGTCAAATAACAGCCCAGATGAATGCATGCATGCCTGATAAATTTTTCAGACGTGGCTCTCAAGTTGCTGTCATTGGATGGCCGGTTTGTAACGCTGATGACTGGTGTGTCTCTGTGCTCCCGGATGCCTGCGCTAGAGCTCTTATTTTATTTCTGCTTGTCTCCTTTACTGGGCTGTGACTGTCTGTTCTTTCTTTGTACCTTGGGCGTTTCTCCTCACATGTGCAATTTCTGGGTCTCTGAATTCAAATTCATGTCAAGCTACATGTCTTTCTCTGTCTTCTTTTCTCTACCTTTCCTTCCTTCTGCTCGTCCTTTTCTGTCTGCTTCTCTCTGAACTCTGTGTCTGTCAACCCCTCTTCCCACCCCCCACACCTCTCTCCCCCTTCCCTGACAGACATGTCCGATTACAAGAACAATAACAATAGTGGCCAAGCTGTCAATCAAAGAGGTGATCTCTCCACAGTGACCAATGCTATGACGGGGATGAGTCCCTCTCCATCTCTCTCCGCCCTGTCCAGCCGGGCTGGTTCCATCAGCAGCCTCCATGATCGCATCATGTTCAGCCCAGGGAGCGAGGAAGCCATCGAGAGACTCAAGGTGACTGGCATAAAGCATAAAACCCTGATAACAATGGCTGATATCCTTCTAATATAATCGGACAAACATTTGGAATCTGCTGGAACAATAAAAATGATTGACTGGACCTCAACCCTTTTGAGCAAATTCGGTGCGAATTAACTGGATAAACCGGACAGATATTGTACATTCAATAGAATTAAATCATGTTTTGGAGGGAAAAAAGGTCAATATTTTCAGATCTGTTAGGTATATATTGTACATTGTACTGTAAATAAAACTAAATTAACATTGCCTACAGTATATAACTGTAACAATTTACCAGTGTGCACCGACAAATACAGACCGGCACCTAATAATACCACCATAATACAGTTACTTCTCTGACTTTCCATGACTCAACAAACCACGACTGAACATGTTTAGTTTGCGAAAACAAGTGCTCAACGACAGCAACAGATGCCAATAATGATAACACACTGCAACAGTGGGATCTACAAAATCCGACTCTTGCTGCTGGTCAGACTTTGATGGTGCAGTGAGAATTAAAAACTTTTATGTAAATGGAATCTGTTGACAACATGCATTTTATGGCACTGGTGACTGGTTCAAAAGATACTGGTTGCAGAAAATTTGCATCTGTTAGTAAAGATAGCAGATTTTAACCATGAACCAACCAAACACCTACCACTGAAATGAATGAGAATGCGGTCATGTGTTCATCTTTTAATTCCTATATTACAAAGTTAATTCCAGAATGAGTCCTTCGTGAGTTTTTTATTTCAATTAATAAAATTAATCAAAAAGGGTTTTTTTTGCTGTGAGTTTAAAGGTCTGAAAGTTACAGTGTATTAACATTTGCTGTCTAAAGATACAAGTCTTGCAAAATCTACCATCGATTTTGGTGGCATATTTTAACTTGATATTATTTGTAATGCTAATTTAGGAAACAGAGAAAATTATTGCAGAGCTCAACGAAACCTGGGAAGAGAAGCTTCGCCGTACAGAGGCCATCAGAATGGACAGGTGTGTTTTATGAAGACTTTTGTGATTGTTAAGCAGTTTTATGTTATGATTAAGTTACAGTATTAAAGGATCTATAAATTGGTCTTCACAGAGAAGCACTTTTGGCCGAGATGGGTGTGGCTATGCGTGAGGACGGAGGAACTGTTGGAGTCTTTTCACCAAAGAAGGTAAAGATGTTATAAAGGCTATAGGGAGAAGCTGTGTGCAGGTGGACCACAAATTAAGGTTAATATGTTTGCTCAAATAACCAAATAAGCTTGTAAATTTCTTTACGTTCTTCTGGAAGCCCTCGCAGCGAAAACCTCAGCCCGTTTTTATAGACACTGTTGGGCTGTTCTCTCCCAATGAGGTTGGTTGCCATGGATACTGTGTGGTTACATCCTGATCGCTCCTCTCAGACTGTTCTAATACACCTCTGTGTCTTTTCCCCATCAGAGCTCTTTTAAATGCGTCTGTGATGTTTATTTAGGGATCTGTTGCTCATTACCCTCCGATATAAATGTTGATGTGCTGCAATTCCTTCTAGTCTTTATAGTAAACTTTAAAGTACTTTGAAGACTTCAGATCTCAAGCATCATGGCCACATGATGCTTTTTAAGACTTTCCTGTCTGGAATCTTACGCAGTTTGGTGATATCTAAATCTAATCGCATGCGTTTTCATGGATTTCGATATTGAAACTTGATGTAAAGACAGCAGTCTCAGTAAAAAAATTTTGATTTTCTCTTATTTTCCTCTTTTAAAAGTGCTCGCAAGGCAGCGCTACCCTTTGCAAACATTTTGTCTTGAGTTTGTTTTAAATAATTGATTTCAAGTATTAAACATCTGCAAATAATTCAGTATGAACTATTTAATCACAGGCATCGAGACTTTTTAGATAATTTCAGCCTCTTTTATGCAGCTACTTTAACAAGTAAACAATATCTATACTATATATATATTATTTATATATACTATAGCGATTTGTTGTCTTTCTTCAAAGATTGTCTCAGCAACTAACATATGATCCAAAGATCCAATCAATTTCCAATGGACAAAAGCAAACATTCTTGAAAGATTTCTTGTTCAAGAAGCCATTTACACAGATATACATCAGAACAGGGAGAAAAAAGCAGAATATATTCATTTATAGTCAGATTTAGACAGATCTGTGCTATGAAAGTATTGATTCTTGTACAAAACTGACAGAAAACAGAAACTGACTGGCAGAAACGATGCCTTCTCATTGTAATGACAAAAAACTATTCAGTTACTGCCTTGCAAGCATCGGTATTTCCTTCAGTAAATACAAAACATATAATGTTGGTTTTGAATTAATTTGGGCCCTGATTATAGACACCCCACCTGGTGAATCTGAATGAAGATCCTTTGATGTCTGAATGTCTCCTTTATTACATCAAAGATGGAATTACCAGGTTAGTGCCAATCCAAGTTTCTTATTTCACACATTTGTGTGGTAGATTTAGTACTAAGGTGTCTGATATGTTGCTGTGCTCAGGGTGGGGAGAGAGGATGCCAGCAGTAGACAGGACATTGTTTTGAGTGGTCATTTCATCAAAGAGGAACACTGCACTTTCACCAGCACCACTGGACCTACAGGAGAAGGTATTTTAATGATGCACTTTGCAGTCCTATATACTCATACACATATATCCCATTGTCCTCATGGCTGTTCTTCCTTGTTTTTTTACAGCCGTCATTCTTGAGCCATGTGAGGGAGCAGAAACTTATGTCAATGGAAAGAGAGTAACAGAACCCACTGTTCTCAGATCAGGTCTGCTTACACTTTTCCCTCACCTGCTACAATACTTTTCAAAGCATTATGTGTTGGTTGCAATTATGTAGGTACTTTCATTTATATATGATTTCATTATAAATTGATTGATTTATGATTTCATTTATTAATTAATTTCATTTATTTATTATTTCAATTCTTAAATTAATTCCTGCTTATTTTTTGTATTAATTCATTGATATATATATATATATATATATATATATACAAATAATTTATATAAAATATATATAAAATGAAGTTGTTTTTATGCATAATGCTTTTATGCATATCTATCTAGAATGAAACAGTGTGTAATTGATTTAGTTTTTATTTTTTGTATTGACCTTTTTAGGGAACCGAATAATTTTGGGCAAGAGCCATGTGTTCCGCTTCAATCATCCAGAGCAGGCTCGCCAGGAACGCGAAAGAACCCCCTGCGCTGAGACACCAATGGAGCCTGTAGACTGGGCCTTTGCTCAGAGAGAACTCCTGGAGAAACAGGGCATTGATATGAAACAGGAAATGGACCAGAGGTAAAGGAAACATGACAGAAATTCAAGAATAGGTTTAAAGGGGTCATATGACGTTGCTTAAAAGAACAGCATTTTGTATATTTAGCATAATGCAATGTTTATGCAAGTTAAGGTTCATACATTAGTGTTGGTCCTCTCTGTCCTGGCTAGAGCCTTGAATTTAGGCCCAACTTTTTTACACCCCTCGGGCCGAGCTTCGGCCCAATTTTAACGTCATAGTTCAGACGTGGGCCGGGCCTCGTGCCTGCTTTAGGCTTCTCCTTATTTTTAAACTTTAGACATCCATCAATTAGTGATTAAAAGATTGCCATGCGGTGCCGGTAAATACAACACGAGACCACGCTCTGCAGCTAAAATCAACTCTAAGGTGTTTATTGTCCCGCTGCAGAGAGAGCAGCCGTCAGCGCAGCTAGAGTTCTGTGTCAGATGCATGCAATAATCTTGCCGCCATGTCTCAGCAAAAGTAATTATCATGAATATGTCGGGGGAAAACAATAGGAAGACATTTGAATTATTTATTTATAAACAAGTGTTTTCTGAGTCTGTCACAAAGATGAATTTTCTGATTCTCCATCTCCTCATAGACGCACCTTTTAAGAGAAGTTATCTTTACTGATTATTTCATTTTACGAAAGAGTTTTTGTTTTTACGATTTTTTATTTTATTTTGTTAAGTGGTAATGTAAAGTTTTCTATAGATATATTTATCATGTCTTTTTCACTGACTTTCGATTCATTTTTGTGAAATGCTCCTGTTCAAGATGAGAAGGCAGAACGTGCTTGTTTTCTTCATTTTCTAAAATCACGTTTACTGTCAGTGCACACAAATAAAAGTAG
>JAUMHI010000041.1:8001338-8055239 GCA_032359435.1 Enteromius unitaeniatus
GATGAGAAGGCAGAACGTGCTTGTTTTCTTCATTTTCTAAAATCACGTTTACTGTCAGTGCACACAAATAAAAGTAGTTTTACTCCTACGTTTATCAGAGAAAATTAAGACGAAGGCTATAAAATGCAATTGCTGGCTGGTGCCTCCATGTCCTGCAGAAGACGCTTTATAGCGTCACTCTCTGCACAAACCATCATGTCGCACATTTATTCTTTTAGCGTTTAACGTTCAAACATTGTTATATGTTTGAACTGTTTTAGCATGTCTATTGATCAGTCATACTTTATGATCAGCTCACTGTCTGCCGCTGGCCGCACAAACTTATATTTAAACAAACAAAAAATTTCTAAATTAGCCTTTACACTTGAAACTGAACTATGAATGTTAATAGCTGAAACAGCAGTATAAGACGTTTTGGTAGAAGGGGAAAAAGACTGTCTCGGGTCGGGCTCGGCCTAGTAATTCTGATAAGCTGTTGGACACTGGCCGGGGTCAGGCCTAAATTTGAGGCCCTTGCAGGGCTCCAGCTCTGCCTTTCTAAAACGCGATTTTTACAAAACTTATCATTCTGAAAAGTGAGGTGTGCTATGATTGGCCAGCTATCCAGTGCATTGTGATTGGCCGAATAGCTTAAGCATGTGACAGAAATGTTACGCCCCTGACATGGCGGCAGAAACAACACTACAGCGAAAATAAAAATTGTGCCTTCTTTCTTTGCACATATAATTGTGCTGGTGTTATGCAAATATTCCCACATAGTGATGTAGATTTGTGGAGGCATTTAAATAAGGTATTTTTGGAAGTCGCAACAAGTCCTAAATTTTAGAAAAAATATCTCTTTGGGTTTGAGACTTTAATCTTTGAGACTTTATGGATTGTATATAAGCACAAACAGTTTATTACCCTCCAAAAACAAAGGGAAAACATGAAATCTGTTGTCAGAGTCATCAACTTTTTGTTTATGTAGACTGCAGGAACTTGAGGATCAGTATCGCAAAGAAAGAGAAGAGGCCAACAATCTACTGGAGCAACAGAGATTAGTAAGTAATGCAAACAACATAAAGAGCTTAAAATAGGTTTTTCCCCTTAATTTTACAATTCAGTTTTTTAGTGTTAATGATGTTTCACTATACTGTATGTCTTTTACAGGACTATGAGAGCAGGTTAGAAGCCCTGCAGAAGCAGGTAGATCGTTATTACCCTGATGCAGTAGAAGAAGATGAAGAGCCTGAGGAGGAAGGTGACTAGATTATGAAGAGCAAAACTTTAGCTAATCAGAATGACTCAGTTTAAATAACTAAGCCTCTTGTATTTCAATCTATTATACCCATAGTGCAATGGACTGAGAGGGAGACAGAACTGGCGATGTGGGCTTTCCGTAAATGGAGGTGTTATCAGTTCACATCTCTCAGAGATCTGCTTTGGGGCAATGCCATCTTTCTCAAGGAGGCCAATGCCATTAGCGTAGAGCTGAAGAAGAAGGTGAAAGCTTCAGAAAAAACTAGAAAGAACTTCACCGCTCTGCTAAACCTATAAAACATGAAAGCATCTTCATTGATTTTTGCCTAATGTCCCTTACAGGTTCAGTTCCAGTTTTGCTTATTGACAGACACGCTTTATTCTCCACTTCCGCCTGACCTGTTACCAGCCGAGACAGCTAAAGACCGCGAGAAAAGCCCTTTCCCTCGTACCATAGTGGCTGTAGAAGTCCAAGATCAGAAAAATGGAGCCACACATTACTGGACCCTGGAGAAGCTCAGGTCATTTTTAAAGAATAAACTTCTTTAGATCAGATTGTTCTGAATAAATAGGCAGACACCTCGGTTTTGCTAAAAATAATTTTATAGTTCATATTTTGAGCATCCTGGAGCACTTATGTCTCATATTTTATCTCAGTCTGCTCTTTACAGACACTTTTGACATTTTGGTATCCACCAGATTTACAATTTTGTTCTTTGTTTTGGTGGATTACAAAAAATATTTTGTGTTGTTATACATGATTAGATAAGTATTTTCACACAGTAATTACTGAAATAGTTTGGTTTCATTTAAATATATGAATATTTGAATCATGTAATCTCATATTTTAGGATTCAAGAAGGACAACAGCAATATAATCTGTTACCTGTACTAAAAATCACGTTTTGAGACATAAAAAGGCTTGTTTTTGAAGAAAAACCTTTTAGTATATCCATAGCATATCCAGGTTTTCAATAACAAATGATGTGTAATGCTGCCTCCTGCAGGCAGAGGCTGGACCTGATGAGAGAGATGTATGATCGTGCTGCTGAGGTGCCTGGAAATGCTCTTGAAGACTGTGACAGTGTGCTGACTGGAGGCGATCCGTTTTACGACCGCTTTCCCTGGTTCCGTTTAGTTGGAAGGTAAGTTTCAAGTTTACATCAGAGCATGGCTAGACAGAACACCCCTGCACTCTCTCACTACTGTCAGATCAACAATATTCCTGTTAGATTTCTCCTCAAATTATATTTCATTTGAGTGGGCCATTGACAGTGAACTAATTTCTGTTATGGGGAACGATTGGGAGCGAATTGTGCTTTTGTAATTGTAAACAGTAGAGCATCTTCTTGCAGGCCTAAAAAATGTGTGGAATGGGAAAATGCAATAATATGTAATGTAATACACATGTAATGAAAATGTAATAAGCTGATCTCTACAGGATATGTGAAATTTCTGTTCATTTCTCTGAGGAATATGTCCAGGGTTATTGCCCACAAGCTTTTTGAGAGTGCAAGGTTTTTGATGCTGCTTTATTCAGAAGAGCATGAAATCGATTTTCCATGCACTTTCAAATTAGGTCACACACTTCCCATTAGCCTGCCTACTTCAGAGCTGCATAACTTGCTGTTAATCTTGCCTGTACTGTATCTTTAAAAAGAGTTCTGTCCTTATTTAATCACCTTATGTTATGTTCCTTTCTTCAGTGGAACTCGAAAAGAGATTTTTTAGTTATGTATTTTGCTCTTTTCCATGCAATTTCAATAAGTGCAAACTGGATCCATATCTCCAAGATGTATGATAGCTTTGTGTGACAAACGGATTTTGAATTGGCATTCATTGATACATTTTTGTCTTCTGTAAGCTGTTAACTTAAGGGAGTCATTTTAATTTAGAGGTTTTGTGAACTACATCAACCATATTCATGGAAAAGATATGCATCACAAACCAGACATTACTACTTCTCTCTTGAATACACCAAGGAGAGCTTGGGTGTGTGAGACTTTTCAATGAATACGTTTTTTGGTCAAGATTTTGCTCTGATTCTCACATAAAGCTATTTTATGGTGTCAGAAGGCTTATCGTGCACTTTCAGAAATGAAGGTACAAAAGCTGTCATTGGGGCGGAACCTTTTCAAAAGGTACGTTTGTTTCTAAATGTTCTGTTTTGGTACCTTAAAGGTACATATTAATACCTAAAGTGTACATATTTGAACCTAATAGGTACAAAAGTGTACCGCCCCAGTGACAGCTTTTGTCCCTTTATTTCTGAGAGTGTGACCAAACTGCCTTTACTTTTCTAGTGTTTTTTTAAACATTTTACATTGTTTTTTTATTATTGTGGAACTTGAACGTCCCCATCCTTATTCACTTTCATATTTTACAATACAATATTTTCTAAGTATTACCCCAAAATTGTACTTTTTTGTGTTCTGAAGAGAACACAGGTTTGGAACGACATGATGATGATACTTCGAGAGAGTTATTGCAGTTTTTTTGTTTGGTCTAACTATGTCTATAAAATGTACACTATCATTTAAAAGTTTGGGTCTGGTACATTTGTTGTTATGTTTTTCAAAGAACATAGTTTGTTTTTCCAAGCCTGAATTTATTTGATCAAAAATGAATTCAAAACTAATATTGTGAAATATTCTCTTCATTCAATTTTTACATGTAACAGGATCTTTCAGAAATCAATATGCTGATTTGGTTCTTAGGAAACACTTGTAATTACTATTGATTTTAAAACCAGGTGCTCTAGGATTGTTAGATACATTCAAAGTTAAAAAGATTTATTTGTTAAATTATAAATGACTTTTCTTTTCATCTATTTGTTGAATAAAAAGTATTCATTTCTTTTAAAAAGCCAAACTTTTGAAAGGTAGTGTAATATTGGACAAACTTAACAAAATCCTTTTCCAGGCTGCTGTTCACATTACTGATGGGTGTGTTTTTGGTTGTGTATGTCTTGTATGCTCGTGACCCAGCTATTGGCCTATTAAAAGAGTTTACTTACCCACTTGCGAACAGAAACAATTAAATAGATGGCCCCTCATACTAACTGGGCTTCCGTGTCTTTGGCTACACCAGAAACCCCCTTTTCTCCACATGCCTTAGTGAGCAAGCGAGCGACCCTAACTCCTCCCCCACCCCCTCTGAGCCCACATCAACCTCTGAAATCACTGAGCTGATCCAGTCGTGGCCTGACAAGAGGGTGGGCACAGAGTTGGATGACTTGGATGATGATTTCTTATCGGATGACCAATGCTTGGATTTTGAGGAAGAGGAGGAGGGGGAGGATGATGATGATGATGAGGGAGAGCTTTTCAGAAGCTCCGGCAAAGCTGAGGACCCGTTTTATGATCGCTCGCCATTGTTCAGTGTAGTGGGAAGGTTGGTGAGGTTTCAGGAGCATGCTGGGAAAGGAAACTAGCTCTTTCACACTGAGACTGGGTTTTTGTACAACAGTTCCTTTATAAACTGGGCATTGCACATTATGCAAGCACAACATTCACACAAACTGTAATGTGTATACACTGTAATATACAGAATATACAATATGTGCACTTAAACTTTTAAACATTAAACATTTTTCTTATATAATAATAATAACGTTTACGTTAGTACACAAACACATAAATAAAAGAGGTATATGCTAGACATGATAGTTTAGAATAAATTCAATTTTAAATTGCTGTACATGTCTTCTGAGTGAGCTTATGCTATGAAATAAAAGGATGACGTTTAATATTTTTTTTTATTGCAAATTATATAGAGATCTCTGATTTAAGTGTTTGAGTTTACGACATGACAAATGTCACATTGGTAAAAAATGAAGCACTTGAAATAAGTTCAAGCACAAATGAAATAATGTTATAAATATACATACAGTTAAATCCATGGTAGCTTGGCATAATATTTATTATTATTCATTATTATATTGATATTTATTAAAAACAATAAATCTGATTTGTCAAATTAATGTTATGTGGTGTGATCAAGAAGCAGAAATTAAACAGGAAATAAGATATAGAGGGGACCCCTGTAGACCCTCATGGCTTTGTGTTAGGGTCAAAAACTCTATTAAAATGTTAAATGATTTGACATTTTTATGACTAGGTAAAGTTATTTTAGGTTGTAATGGGTTGGTTCAGTTTATGTAACGTGACACACACAGACAAAAATATATTTATGAATGAATAATTTATGATGTTTGTTCATAAAATGCATTCCAATAATTATTAAGATGTGTGCACTTTTTATTTGATGGTTACATCATGTGATATCTTGTGGAAACAATACAAAGAGCAAAGATTTTTATTTTATTTAGCTTGGCGCCTACTATTTGACAATGACCCTTGTGTTAAATCTGTGCCGTTGTTGAGATCTCTTGAGGAGACATAAGGGTCTTAAGGTAGAAAGTCTCCACTTGATCTCCATCTCATTGCTCAAAACCCTCTAGAATATTAATAAGATGTGATTTTTTTCTTTCCTATGGGAAGAATTCCTGGATTTTAGTCAGCATGTCTGGACTTTACCCCATCTTCTCCCATTATCATACATTTGACTTTCATCTGGTCGCTGCAGACACACACCTTGAGCTTGTTGGTTTCATTTCGGCCAAATGATTGTGATAATTGAAATCAGGATTGGCTGGATGTCAGCGGCACCACCCAGCACAGCTATGGCTCTCACATCACGCCAAGGTCTGTGTCCCAGCTTTACATGCACCGCATCACTTCTTCAAAGGGGTCCGTCAGCTTTGAAGTGCTATCTCCAAACACTCATATTAGCTGTTTGTTTTGTGTACCGCAGAAACAAACAAGACCAGATTTTCATTACATGGCATGAACGTCTGATGAATGAGAAAATAGCTATTCATCTAATGACTTACTAATTGGTTCCCGTAATTTAGCCGCTTGGTTACTTCGAGAGTTCACATATCTCAAGATGAAAGAGCTGGTTTCTAGCACAGCTGTCTCTCTTCTGGGCATGTGAGATCATATGCCGTATTTCAACTTTTTTTGTCAGATTTTACATGGAAACCTTTGATGAATTGGCTCACCTTTTAAGTTACGCTTGTGCGATGTACTGCACATTTGTGACAGTATGGCTGCTTTTTTGCAGTATATTATTTACCTTTATTTTTTGCTCTTTGCTAATGGTATTGTCTGTTCAAGTTCACATTGTCCAGTGCTGTTACATGTCACCTCGTTCACCTTTTTTATCACAAGCATGCTTTTTTGTACCTCACCAAACCCCCTTTTTTGTTCAGCACTGCCGTATCACTGCCGTGTCCACACGTGGAGAATGGGCAATGTAGACCTTGATGGCAGAACCAAGGTCTTTGGGTTTTAAATTAACAGTCCTATTTCTAGGTTCTGATCATGGATGTATAGATTATCCAAATGCCCCAATCATTCACTTAAAAACTTATCGAGCCACAAAAAGCTATTTTTTTTTTATATATAGTCTGTATATTTGACACATATAATGAAATGTAACTTTTGAGCCCACTAGGTAAAATATTGTACATGTTTTTTGTACAAACTAAAAAAAAAATAATGGTATCAAGTACAATAATTTGAGCGAACGGGTGAGTTAAGAAATTACCATGATTTTCAGAAAGTACAAGAAAACTAGACCATTTGGACAAAATACAATTACTTTTAGTTAGAGCTACACATTTGCTTGTTTGATTAGTGACCTGCAGCAGAAATAGTATGGAATCTTTACATTGCCGTTTAAAGGTTCGGGTTGGAAAGACATTTTATTTGTGAAAGAACATATGCTCACCAAAGCTGCATTTGTTTGATCTAAAATACATTAAAATATCTTAATTTATAATAACTGTTTTCTGTTTCTATAATTGTTTTAAAATATAATTTATTCTTGAGATGGCAAAACTGATTTGTTTCCCGTTTGCAGTGTCACATGATTCTTCAGAAATCATTATAATATGCTGATTTGGTGTTTTTAGAGCTAGAAAGATTTTGTAACATTGTAAATGTCACTTTTGGTTAATTTAATACATCCTTGCTGAATACAAATATTAATTTCTATCAAAAAACAACAACAACAACAATACAACAACTGTTGTATTGTACACTACATTTTTCTCAATTTCTTAAATCTTACATTTATCTTCAATTAAATCCCATGCTCCTTAAACTTCAAAAATACTCACACCTTCCTGTATTATATCATGTACCTTGATCTGTGAGGAATAATCTGTGTTTGTATGTTGCTCAATGTTGTGTTTGTCCTGTTTACTGTACCGTTGATCCCTTGGACACACATTTTCTTCTTCCCTCTCTTCTTTAGGGCCTTTGTGTATTTGAGCAATCTGCTCTATCCTGTGCCCTTGGTCCATCGGGTTGCCATCGTCAATGAGAAGGGAGAGGTCAAAGGTTTCCTCAGAGTAGCTGTCCAGGCAATATCAGGTAAGATTAGGACTGCAAGTGTCTTGCAGAACCTACTGGTAAGTAGAGAGACACATACAGTGGGTAAGGAGAGTATTCAATTTGTTACTCTTTACTGTACTATATATCGTTATATTGCAGTCATTTGCTAAAATCATTTAAGTTTATTTTTTTCCCTCATTAATGTACACACAGCACCCCATATTGACAGAAAAATACAGACTTGTTGAAAATTGTTAAAAATGTTTTTGCAGATTTATTAAAAAAGAAAAACTGAATTATAACATGGTCCTAAGTATTCAGACCCTGTTGTGAGGCACATGTATTTAACTCAGGTGTTGTCCATTTCTTCTGATCATCCTTGAGATGGTTTTACACCTTTATTTGAGTCCAGCTGTGTTTGATTATACTGATTGGACTTGATTAGGAAAGCCACAAACCTGTCTATATAAGACCTTACAGCTCACAATGCATGTCAGAGCAAATTAGAATCATGAGGTCAAAGGAACTGCCAGAAGAGCTCAGAGACAGAATGCACTTAAGGTTCCTGAGGTTCCTTTTTAATCCTTTAATAGAAGATGTTTGGGACGACCAGAACCCTTCCTAGAGCTGGCCGTCTGGCCAAACTGAGCTATTGGGGGATGCTCAAGAGTCTTGGTGAGAAAAGTAAAGAAGAACCCAAAGATCACTGTGGCTGAGCTCCAGAGATGCAGTCGGGTGATGAGAGAAAGTGGTAGAAAGTCAACCATCACTGCAGCCCTCCACCAGTTGGGGCTTTATGGTAGAGTGGTCCAATGGAAGCTTCTCCTCAGTGCAAGACACATGAAATCTCGCATGAGGTTTGCTAAACTATAAGACAATGAGCCTAAGCACACAGCTAAAATAACGAAAGAGTGACTTCACAACAGCTCTGTGACTGTTCTTGAATGGCCCAGCCAGAGCCCTGACTTAAACCCAATTGAGCATCTCTGGAGAGACCTAAAAATCACTGTCCACCAACATTTACCATCCACCCTGACAGAACTGGAGAGGATCTGCAAGGAATGGCAGAGGATGCCCAAATCCAGGTGTGAAAAACTTGTTGAATCTTTCCCAAAGAGACTCATTAGATAAAAAGGGTACTTCTACTAAATACTGAGCATATGACCATGTGATATTTCAGTTTTTCTGTTTTAATAAATTTTCATAATTCTGTGTTTTTCTGTCAATATGGGGTGCTGTGTGTACATTAATGAGGAAAAAAATGAACTTAAATTATTTTAGCAAATAGCTGCAATATAACAAAGAGTGAAAAATTTAGAGCAGTCTGAATACTTTCCGTACCCACTTTTCAATGTATCATTTTATTGGTTTTAATTTCAAGTTAAATGACAGTGGTAATGTAAAATCAGGGGAAATTAACACGCACTTTTAAGTTTTCAGAGAACATATTGTAAGTGTATTTGGTGTTAGAGGCTGTGTTTAGGGGGATGTGCGTGTACAGCATGAAGGGCAAACTGTGTGTGACTTCTTGAGGAAGTGATGTGAAGGTGCTCTGGTTTTTCCTCCAGCCGATGAAGAGGCACCAGACTATGGCTCTGGTGTCCGACAGTCAGGCACTGCCAAGATTTCTTTTGAAGACCAGCAGTTTGAGAAGGTATTAATATTTTAACACTTACAATGAAGCAATTCAGAACACAGTTCCTATGGCCCTATAAAACAGAGAATTGAAGTGTGTTATTTCCAGCAACTGAAGTAATTAAAACTGATTAAATATTAAAAAGTCATGGAAATTTGAACAGCCAGTATGAACTGTTTTAGTTGTGCTAGTTCTTTTTATAGTAAATTATTTCTGAAAACAAATATAGTAAAGTCATACAAAAAACAAAAGTGTGAAAACCATAACAACATACACTTATGACAAGCCTTCCTGATCTTGTTTTACTTACCAGTATTTTTCTTTCCTGTTGAGCAGTTCCAGTCAGAGTCTTGTCCTTCTGGTCTTTCACGCGCTGCCGTCTCTCAGGAAGAGCTGCGAATTGTGGAGGGTGAGGGCCAAAATGCAGAGATTGGACTGTCAGCAGATGAGGTTAACAATAATACCTGTGCAGGTAAGAAACAACATTTTGAACATATTAAAAGAAAAGAGTTTTTGGGATTGGTGTTCTTAAAATGTCTTTTATGTTCATGGCATTTTTACAGCTCAATATTTTTGGAAGCCATGATCATTTTTTTTCAAGATGAATAGAAAATAGCATTTATAAATATAAAAAAAACTATTTTTTTTGTAACAATATTTTCTTTATTGCCTCTTTTGATCAACTAAATACATATTTGCTGAATAAAAGTATTAATGGTAGTCTGTGCAAAAAACATAACCTTTAAGCTTGTGTTACTAAAGTCAGTGCCAGCTTCATCTGTCCCATGGAATTTTCATATTTCTTTGACTTGACATTTTTTATTTCATGTCCTTTTCATAGCTAACCCAGAGGAGCTGGACAGCCCTGTCAAAAGTGGTCTTGATGGCATACTGGACAGCGCTCTGGATCACTTGAGGATTGGCGAAGTCTTTACATTCAGAGTTACTGTGCTGCAGGCATCAAGCATATCCGCTGAATACGCAGACATATTCTGCCAATTCAAGTAAGTGCCTCTGTTCTGAAGTCTGTTTCAACTAGCCAAAATTTGTCATTGCTCTGTATCTAATTTCCTTTCATTAAACTTCTTGTTTGTAGTTTTATTCACAGGCACGACGAAGCGTTTTCCACAGAGCCGTTGAAGAACACTGGACGTGGTCCACCACTTGGCTTCTATCATGTGCAAAATGTGAGCTTTACACTAAAACACAGCACCATGTCGCACTGATTTTATTAGACTGAGGGTAAGACACTTGTTTCTATGACTTTCCAGATTGCAGTGGAAGTGACTAAGTCTTTTATAGAGTATATAAAGACTCAGCCAATCGTGTTTGAAGTGTTTGGACATTACCAGAAGCAGCCTTTCCCTCCGCTTTGCAAAGATCTCATTAGGTAGATCCTGGCTATATTTATTATTTCCAACTCTGATTAATACATGCTACAAATGTCTGGATTTATCCATCAAATATACAGCCAGATTTTTTTTTTCAGCCCGTTGCGCCCATGCAGACGACAGTTCCCAAGAGTCATGCCTCTTTCCAAACCAGGTGAGGGCGATGAATATTTATAACCATTTTTTATGACCATTAACATAGAAGCCCCTCATTTTCACTTCATAGGCCACTCTATGTTTTTTAAAAATGCAATTTGTTTTTTAAAGGAGACATCAGATGCCCATTTTCTGCCTCTCTCTTCTGAGTAATTTATTTTCGGAAATGTAAATGTGAATTTTGCATCTGATGACCCACTTTAATGTCTCCTGCCAAATTACACTGAGGATGAAGCTGTATAGCACATATTCTTGGCTTTGTCCTTTTTGTTGCCTGTTTCATGTTGCTTTTCGGGGTCCATGTGCCAATGTCACAGTCTTTATGTTGTTGGTGGTGGGTGTAGCCGCAGATAACGACACCCCTCCTGATCGGGAGAAGAACCTGGAGCTGATTCGCTACCTGCTGCCAGAGGTCTTCAATGGGTCTCTGGTGGACTCACTGTCAAGCCACGCCCTCAATGCAGCAGGCGTGGCTGTTTCCTACCTCCTTGAGGGGGAGGAGCAAGCCAGACTGCCGGCCCCGCCCTTGTCTATCTGTTCAGTAATAAAAGCACAGAAGCCGGGTCTGTAATGGTTCTGAGTGCCTAAGGCCAAAGAATGTCCCTGAAACGAAACCTCTGGTCTGTCTAATGCGTTTATATGATATAATATAATATAATTTGGTTATAAATAAACATAAGTAGAAAATATACTTGGACATTTTCTTGGAACATTTTAAGTAGGAAAGTAGGTGATGTTTAGACAAAGCATTCCCTAATTTTCCTCATTTCACTGGGAGTCGCAATCTCTCTGCATTAAAAGACTAAAGAATGCTTTGTTCCAGGGACAGCATTTCGGCCTGTTAATACTGTGTGTGGGTGTCTGTCTTTTTCTCTCCCTCAGCCTCTCCATACAAACCTCATCAAGCAGATGGACAATTCTAGCCTTTTTCTCTGACATCATTCACCAGAAATAAACTGATGAATAGTACTGGAATAAGAATGTATCAGTGCATGAGTAACACTGGTTGTTCTGTCACTTGAAATTGTGCTTGATGATGCAGTGGTCCTTAAATCTCTGTTATTCGTTTTGGATCATTATTATTATTAAATATTAGGTTATTGGATGTTATTTGTTTATTATATTTCTTGTCTCTTTATCATATTCACTGGTTTGTCTTAGGGCCCGTTCACACCAAGCACGATAACTACAAAGATGTTCATCAGCTGGAAAAAATTATTCCCAACATATCATTTCTCTGTGCCTTTATCGTTATATTTGTGGTGTGAACGCTGCTATTCTTTAACACTCAAAACTATTTTTAGAACTATATCTATATCTTTATCGTTGTCGTGCTTTGTGTAAACAGGGCTTTACAGAAAGAGACAAAATTTTAAATAAACGTGTTTTTAACAATATTTATAAGGATAATAGGTAACATTACGTGTGAGTTAAAGTTATAATTCATCCTTCATTGAATATTCATTGAATAATTCATTGAATATTCTGTTTTGATAATCTTTTCCCCATATATTGTAAATTAATGTGGGCTGGGGATGTCATGATTACGTAACTTCTTAAGCTGTAGAATCTTGATTTCGTGTTCATGTAATCACAAAAAGAAGTAGAGAAGTTATTTTGATTTTTTTATTATTATTATCTTGTGTCTATCTTTTTTTATCTCACGGCAAAATCTGAATGATTTGTTTATAAATCAAGCAAATCTGGTTTTCTGTTTCAACTCACTGACTCAATATATAACTAAATGAGTTAAAATACAGTACATGAGTCATATGAAACAGTACTGCCTTTATGGTGTTTTTTGTGTTTTGTTATATTGGTGTTTGACAGCCCTCGTCCTTGTTAATTTACATTACTTTGAAAAAAAAGTGGGCGGTGTATTCTTCAGAAATTCACTTTTTACGCTTCAGGGAAAATATTTCTGAACTATTGCTTTAATAATCCTGCATGAGAAGACGTTCAGGGATCACTGTAATTCACATGACTTTATTGATTTTAACAGCAGTGTGCCTTTACATCGGGCCCCTGATCTCCCACTCCTGCTCCTCTCTAACTATGGTCTATTTCTCCTCTTATACTGTGATCCATTTCTTCCTCTCTTCTGTGGAACTCTAATATCCCTCTCATCTGCCATTGAATTATTATATCCTTTGGTCTACGATGAACTCAATATTGATTCTTGCTCTGTCTCTCTCTGTTTTCTGCATAGTACCTGCCACTAAACTGACGGCTCTCACACGACCCACGGCAGGACCGTGCCACTGTAAATATGACCTGATGGTCTTCTTTGAAATCTGTGAGCTAGAGGCCAATGGAGAGTAAGTGACTTGCTGACCTTTTCACTTTAAATTGCCATCTGAAGTTGATTGAATAAATTTGTCATATGGTAACTTACATGAAAACGGTTATGCCTAAGAAAGATGACTGTGCTGGCTATTGAGTTGAAATACAGTATCTATTCCTTCCAGCTATATCCCAGCCGTAGTGGACCACCGGGTAGGCATGCCCTGCCATGGCACATTCATGTTACATCAGGTACTCTTTTTTTCCCCCCTCTTTTCTGTCTATTCCCATGTCCTGTACTGTTTTTGTTTTAACATTAGAGTACAAAATGTATTACATAATAACATAAAATAATTCAACATTTACATAACAGGGCATCCAAAGGAGAGTCACAGTCACCATAGTGCATGAGTCAGGAGAACATATAGAGTGGAAGGAAGTGAGAGAGCTGGTTGTAGGTGAGTTGGACTCAAAATGAAAAGCTTATGCTAAAGCATAAACCAGAGGATATTTAACAAATGAGACGTATTTCGTGTTTAACAGGCCGCATCCGGAACACGCCTGAAGCAGATGAGACAATCATCGACCCCAATATTCTCTCTCTCAACATACTGTCTGCAGGATACATCCGACCCGCACAAGATGACAGGTACATTCCCAATCCTAATAAGTATGTCAGGACATCAGAAGACCAGTTTGGCAGTTCACAAATTCTCATGAGACTTTAACACTAAACACAAGACATCTTGAAATATATGCTTGTCATTTTATATTCAAGATCGCTTCCATAAGGGAGTTTTATTCTTCTGTCACGCAGCCTTTTTTCTCCACACTCAGTAGCAGATTTTCTTCACTTTGGCTGTTTTCCACTGCACTCTTTTTAAAACCAGGTCTCCATTTTAGCAATTGCTGTACTTAATATGACTCTTGCCTCAGCTTTGGCTCAAGATCTGAGAGCTGGAGCCAAGCCTGTGACAAACAGTTCTCTGCACAACTTTAAAGTGATGAGTTTTTGCCAAATAGCAATGAGTCAGTGAACCAAACCTTCAAAACAGCTCTTAAAGGCCTGTCTCAAAGGAGTGATTCAGAATCAAACGGCACAGCCACAGCGCCAGCCTTAGATAAAGACAAGAAGTATATTCACACTTTTATGTTCCGTTGCACAAACATACCATAACTTGCTGCATGGTTGAGGTGACTGACAACTGGCACATTCTAGTATTGCCATATTGAGGCTTTACAACAAGAGGGCGACACATTACACGGGGTTTGGGAGAGTCTGATCCTCCAATTAAAAGGGAACTTAAAAACCCCCAGATAGCAGTCAAAACAAGTTGTCAGGCGATCTTAACGCTACACTACTATCCTACCATTCAGAAGGGTCTATATGATTTTTAAAATGTCTCTTATGGTCAACAAGACTGAATTATCTGAAACAAAACAAACATTGTGGAATAATATTATAATTTATGAATTTTTTTTATCAAAGCTCCAGTCACATGATCCTTCAAAAATCATTCTAATATGCTGATTTTGATGCTTAAGAAGCATTTCTTAAATGAAACTGTTTTAGTTTTTTAATTTGTTTTTTAAGGTAAAGGGTAGAAATCTTTTGTGACATTATAAGTCTTTGCTGTTTATACTGAAGCATCCTTGTTAAATATATATGCATGCTTTTTTAACAATAGTGTAAATAAAACTTTATTTTAACATATTACATAAGGAATATTTTCTTAGCTTTTATTTTAGCTTGTTATATAAAAACCTAACCTCAACTGCTGCTTCAATTTTCTATCTAAAAAGTTGGTAGTGGGATTGTAGGTTACTGACAACTAAATGGTTAGCATTTGGCTATAGCTATGATCTCAGCTTAATCTCAACAGATTTTGCTTCTAAAAAATTGCACAAACATTTGACTATCCTCTTTACAAAATACAAAAATCAAGTACAAAATCTGTCACAAGTCTTGATGAATGCTTAAAATATCTTAACACAACCTCTCAACACACCTCTTTCACAACTGTAGCATTTAATCATTGTAAAGACCTTGCTGCATGACAGAACCACAGGGGGTCAGGATGCTTTTAACGCATCACTTGATTGACAGACTAATCCAAGCAGCTGCTCTTTTTCTGTTTTATAAAACACTGCACACAAGACACAATGTGGTTTTATTAGCCTTGTTGAAGGAGGTCACACTTTACTGAACCCACAATCTGAAAATATTAAATGACTATTTTCAGACAGGCAGGGAAATGGTTCTCTAGTTCACCTCCTTGCTGGCTGTGCAAGTCTTCCCATCTGATGCTGGTCTGCATTTGTGTCCATTCTCATCTGTTCATTCCATTCGCTCTGTCCACACTCCATTGCTCAGTCTTAACTACCCGCTTAACTGAACCACAGTGGATCGAGTCACCATCACGTAGTTCTGATCTGCATGTAAAGACTTATTTCAGAAGAATGTTAATGATCACTTGAAGCTAATTTATTAACACTTTACTAATCAGATCCATCTTTAACATTCTCTCATCATGATAGTTAACGTAAACAAAAAGCCACCTTTCTCATGTCATGTTATGCTAGTACTTAAACAGCATTTTGTCATCTGCAACGCATGTAGGATTTTACCTTAGATGGGCTTCATATATCAGCATCCAGACTTTGCAAACATGAAATAAAGTCAGAATCTTTTAGATATGTTATCAGATTTGTCAGATGGACATTCAAAGCTGCAGTGACCTCCTCGCCTGCGATTTAACCACAAGTCTTCACTAGGTAGTCCACACATGTATTAGAGCTGGGTTCATGCACCAGCGCAAGGACAAAAAAGTGACAGGAGAGTTGTGCAGAGGCCTTGACAGCCACATTATGTTCAAACAATGAGTCAAATAATTGGAAAAAAAGCTGCTGGGCCTCCACACATGCTTTTCTGATATTTCTTTAGTTCACTAACAGAATGTTGTTTTGTGTTTTTCCAGACAGTTTCTTGATTTGGACATTCCTAGGTATATTACCTTCAAATCTTTTCCTCTCATAAGATACACACACACACACACACACACACAGAATGTGTTTTTTTTTTCATCCTTTTATTTACATGACCATCTGTCTAATCAACCTCCACCGTTCTCTGCCTCATTTTTTGGCTCTTAAATACTGCTCTTTCAGCGTTCTTGTTGGTTTGCTTATTTATTTTCTCCTTCCCTCCTACTGTTTCTGAAAATTTGAGAAAATTTCACTATGGCTCCCATGGAAATGCTTTTGTGTGTGAAGTTTCTGTTCTGTATTATATGTTTTTGACATTTTGGCACTTCTAGGTGACTGAATTTTGCATGGCTTGGCTTTTGTATGGGCTGCGTTTTGGCTAAATCATTTGCAGGAGGTGTGGTAGAGATCTAGTCACCTTCCCAGCTTACAGGGAATGTTTTAAGAACTTTGGCAAGCGTTCTGGCAAGGTGTTTTTATATGTTATGAACAAATGTTCTTTCATTAATGTTAATACTGTAGAATGTCTTTTTATGTTAAAGTTATCTTTCATAATGTTCTCAAAACGTTACAAAAAGGTTCATGGAACTTTTCTCAAAAACTTTATATAGATATATATATATATATTCCTCTAGAGAACATTCAAAGGCTCCCATGATTGCAAATTGAAAGCATGTGAATAGCCTAAATGTCTTTACATTTGCATAACCATTTTGAAATTACAAAACAAATTTATAACATGAAAATTAATAAACTTGTGTGTATTCTATGTCAATCGCCACTCACACATTCTTCCAGTTTAAACTAAAAGGATTTTTAAAAATATATAGCTGCAAGCAACAATTACTGGGGTTCGAGCATTTTTAAGGCCTTTGAGGTTAAATAGGGACACCTGGGTGTATGGCTGACACATCAAAAGCAAATCGAAAATGACAGACACACAAACACACACAAACAGAAATGAAATGGTTAATACTCAGTTTATATGTTTTTTCAGGTTTTACTGTAAAGATTATTGTAAATTGTAAAAGCTTTATGACCAAAATGGTAAACTATAATTAAATGTGATTTTAAATGTTATAATAGAGATTGTATAATGTCTCCTTGGTCAAACATGAAAAGCACTGTTTGTGATCTCATTAGTGGTCTTCCGATGCCATCTAGTGGTTATTAGTTGCAATTTCTAACACAACACTGTGTTATAACTAGAGGTGGTCAAAGTACACAAATCAAGTACTTGAGTAAAAGTACAGATCCATACTATAAAATATTACTCCAGAAAAAGTAAAAGTACTCCTTTTTCAATTTTACTCGAGTAAAAGTACTTGCTTTTTGTATGTACTTAAGTAAAAGGAAGGAAAAAAAAATATATATTTTTTTTCCTCAAACCTTGTCTGTGTTGTAAACACTCCCAGAGGGCATTACTTCACACTTGTACACACAACTGTTAATTACTGTAGTTAACTGAATATCAAATCCTTTCTTTTTTCCCTCAGATGTTATATATAAAAATATTTAGACATTATCTAAAATGACTATAAATTAGCACTAACAAGCTTGTTAGCTGAACAATCAGGATTAACGTTAGATAACAATATTAAGACACACTTATATTAGTATATGGTTATGAATAAACATCTGTCTACTCGGATAGTTGACCCAAACAATATAAAAAATGTATACCGCTGATAAACAATATAAACACACACAAGGAGCTAAATGCGTAGCATTTTAATAAAACTGCTAACATTACAGCAGCAGGGAATATGAACGTTTTTTGACTTTGAGACACCGATGTTGATGTGTCTGCATTAATTTCCGTGGACTTAAATAGATCACCCTTTACTGCTGTGTAACAAACTGACAACTTTTACATAAATATGATCTTCAGTTAATGTTAGAAACTTCACGCATCATCAGTCGCGTGCGCCAGTTGTTCGGTTCACTGGAGACTCGCTCTGAACGGATCGTTTGAATCAGTGAGCTGTCGAATCGCGAACAGCTGCAATCGGATCATTTCAATTCTATAATGAATCGTTCGGTGAGATTTGCGAACCGATTGAACAGGTTCATTAAAAAGAATCAGTTTGTTAATGAATCGCTCGTCTGCGTCTCGCTCGGAGCACGTGATTTATAAGTAACGATATGTTTTATGAAATGTAGTGAAGTAAAAAGTACGATCCTTTGCTTAGGAATGTAGTGAAGTAAAAGTAAAAGTTGCTAAAAATAAAACTACTCCGGTAAAGCACAGATACTTAAAAATGTACTTAAGTACAGTAACGAATCACAACTACTTTGTTACTGTCCACCACTGGTTATAACTAATATAGTATTTTTTGTCACAACTGTTTGATTGACATCAATAATCCCAGAGGCAAAATTGTTCAGAATGAGGAGCTCTATGATATTATAGGAAGATATAGTCTATAAGTGAATGTATGAGGGGTTTAAGGTCATTTACATTCATTGTGTTTTTGAGGCCTTTTTTAATGGTTATAGTGCTACATATAGTGTCAGCTCTATGAAACTTTGATGCTTGCTAAGACTCATCTGTCACATGTTTTAACCACGTTTCATAAAGTTTTGTGTTTTTGTTTAGGTTTTATAGCCTTTGAGTATATGTGGCCACACCCCTTTTTAAATGACCCTGTTATAGCTAACCAAAGCTTTTTAATGGTTTTGGTTTTTTTTGATAATTATTAATCTAGTAAGTCCAGAGAATGTATTGGTTTGATCTGAAAAACCAGAGACTAGTTCACAAAAGTAGGTTTTTAACGTATTTGAGAATAATTAATAAATGATTTGGTGATGAACAGCAATGGTTCTTGAGGCAAAGGTGCTCATTATGAGGAGATCTATCAAATGATATGCATATAAGTGCACAAATTTCATTGGCCGATGGCGGCCATGTTTTTTGAGATACGCCAATGTCCTCATAAAGACTTGTGCCAGTGTGGACCAAGATGCTGCATATTAATTTTGAAGTCGATCGGACCAACAGTCATACCACACACACTCTATCAATCCCACATAGAGTTATTGCTCTTGCTCAACAAATTAGATGACATCTCTTAATTAAGAATTGATGGTTTCAGTTGAGCTGTTCTCAAATTCCATCATAAATGTCAAAGCAACACCGGAAAACACAGCTTTGCCTGTGTGGGGCGATATCTGTGGGCCAAGACCACACACTTTGAATTCTGTGTTGTTTATGGGCGGGAGGGCTTGCTCCACTAACTTTGGTATTAATCATGAATCTCTGAACAAAATTAGTGTTACATCAGTCTACTGAAATTTGAAAAAATGTGTTTAGTCATGTTTATAGACAGTGAGCCAGTTTGCTCATGATTGCTGGTTCTTATAACCACTAGGGGGCAATGTCTCTTAAGAGATTTTCATTTAAACATTGTGTTGCCTGAATGACTAGGAGCAAACATTTCTAAGAGCTGCTTGTTCAGCAGATTGTAATTATCAAATCAGGACAACTATAACTCCAGGAATTAGTTGCTTGTTTGTAAATAAAAGGGTAGTGTATTGGCAGAGGGGTATGAGAACATTGTTATTATCCAGATCTGTTTTTCTTTTTGTGTTGCCAGTACTGTTTTAGTTTACCGGGGCAATTACAGATCACACAGAGAATTTTATTTATCTTGCATTCAGTTCAACACCCTTTTCTAACTATTATTGCAAAACCACAGTTCTTCATGTGCTAATATCCTGTTAAGCTTACTATAAAAACTGGCAGCTGAGGTTGCCAGTAATTCCCAGTAAAAAATACTGTGACAATGTTTCCAGTATTACAAGATGGCATATTGTATAGTTTACAACATTTACAGCTGTATGTTTTATTAAGTGACTTAATATAAGTATGCTACTAGCATTTCGTTTGAACTACAAAAATCTCCTTTGTACTTTAAAATCCATAATAATGGTGCAATAAAAAGGTGGTATAAAAAATACCATGTTGAGTTCATTGCATGACTTTTCACACAGACTTTTTAATTTTTAATTCATAGTTTTACTTCCAAAAACCATATTTAACATTAATGTTCAGTAAAATGACAAACAATGCAATTTTTAAGTATTTATTTAACAAATGTGGAGAGGGAAGTTACAGTTAAACCAAGCATTTTTACAACACCATAAGCTACTTTTTCATAATTTGAACATTTGTGGACATAAAGAACCCAACAAACTTAAAGCAATAAAACAAAATCCATTCAATATTATTCTTAGTATATACATGTCTCCTTGGTAACTGGTGTTTGCACCCAACGACCTCCAATGTAGTTTCTAGGAGTTCAGAACGGTGTCTCACCCGTTGCTGTTGTCACAGAAAACGTTTTAATTTCCAGCAGCCTGGGTGGTAGAGCTGAGCAGCTCGAAATCCATGCAAGCATTACCTCATTGGTAGCATGCTTGCTTTCTTACCCCTGTGCAAGGAGCAATTCTTTAATATTATTTAGGTCTTCGATGCAAGCAGAACCAATAAACTGAGAGAGAAATGTCTCGCTATATATTTTGCCAAGAACATGAGTTATAGTTTGGATTGGCTGATATAAGAAATTTAAGGGAAAGAAATATTGAAAGGGAAGTTAAAACAACAGGAAATCTCTTTTATCATGTATAAATGGGAGGTGGAAATTATCTTCACCATCCCTCATGTTGCTCTGTATGCTAAGCTTGATTTATGTGGTTGTTTGGGAGTGAACAATATAGCATCAGAAATAGTTTTGTTGGGTGTCCTTTAAATGGGATCTTTTTGAGAAGTGTGTCATAACCTTAAAGGTACAATTTGTACTGGTGTGTGGCTGTAACTACGATATGTACCCTAAAGATTCAGATGAGAGAACAATATGGATTTTTCATTTGCAGACATATCCAGAAGTTTCTTAGAATGTAACTCTTTCAAGGCCAAGTTTATGTCAAGTCGAAGTCCAAACTAAATCTCAGACCGTTTTTTGTATATATATGTGTTTTTAAATGACTGGTTCTGTCAAGCAATTAATCGTGATTAATCGCATCCAAAATAAAAGTTTTGGTTTACATCATATATGTATCTGTACTGTGTATATTTATGTATTATGTATATAAATATGCACACATACAGTATGTATTTGGAAAATAAATATTTATATTCTTATATTTTATATTAACATAAATGAATGTAATATATAAACAACATATTTTTCTTAAATATATACACATACATGTGCATGTGTTTGTAATTCTAATTATATACATAGTAAATGTACACAGTATACACACATATGTTATGTAAACAAAAACTTTTGTTTTGAATGTGATTAATCAATGGACAAATCATTAGTGTGTGTGTGTACTATATTATTTGTATTATTATTTATTTATTTAAAAGTCATACTTTTCTAAAAGAAAGTATATTAAGGTTTGCTTAAATTGTCACACTTTGCACTGTGTATTAAAGAAATTAATTAAAAACTAATTAACTATTATAAAAATCAAGGGAGGATATATTTTTTTTAAAAAATAGACAAGGATTTCTTTCCACTTATTAGTTGTCGTCTCTTCAGTTTCCACATAATACATGTAAATGGATATGGTAACTGGGTATAAGATTAGGACATTAAAATTCTGTCATCATTTACTCACACTCATGTTATTCCAAATAGGTATTGATTTCTGACTTCATTTCTATTGTGTCTCTAAAAAGAAGATATTTTAAAGAATGTTGGAAACCGAACAACTCCGAAGCCTGCTGTCTTCCATTATATGGACCAAAATAAAATGTCTTCTTCTATGTAACACAGAAAAAAAGTCATACAGTTTTAAAATAACATGAGAGTAAAGGCTGGAATGACTTGACGGATTCTCACATGCCAGGCATCATACACCTGACTTTGTGAATGCTTACAGAAAAAAACCTAGGCATCATAATCCATACTGAAATCTGTTAACTCCAACTGCCCAAAATCTGCAGACTGGCTCTGATGTTTGGCAACTATTGTCAAATTGTCCAGTTTACAAATCAGGGCAAAATTTTGTAGTATATTCCAGCCTTAAATTATGTCAGAATCTTCTTTTTTGAGTGAACAGTCCCTTTTAAGACCTCAATGGACTAAGAAGGATGGTCTTCTCTGGACATTTTCCATGATCACAACCCCACAGTGACCCTTGAGGTTTCTCCCACATTGTTGCATTATTTTCTCTCTATCCCTTCTACAAATCAATTTCCAGGATCTTTTTTTCTCTCTCCATGTCTAAACGACAGCCTCAAAGCTGCCTACTGGGTCACGCAGGTCCATTCACTTTAACACTCAACATCTAAAGCACACAAGCTCAATCTATCACATACCTCAGAGAACCTCGGCCCCTCTCTTATGCTTCTGACTCAGGCATTTGGAGATTTAAGACCCTTCCCAGGCCGAGGGCCAGAAATATCTAATCTGTGATCATTTCAGCAGGTTATGACCTGTATTCATCAGAGCAAGGGTGGGTAAGCTGGAAGTTCAGCTAGGTGGATATAATTTATGAGTAAGATGCAGCCCTTGCTATTTTCATATAGTAATTTCTCATGATATAGCATAAGTTCAGGGCCGATATTAGTTCATTTGAGGTCTGTGAGACCATAACAGGGCTGTTGTGAGTTGATAGAAGATGCAATAACATCTCTCGAATTGTTATATGCTAACAAGCAGAGACAGTAGTTTACTTTTCTGAACTGTCTTATATGATTATATTATTGATTCTTTCCTTTCCACCTAAAGCATTTCCTTGGGGATTGATCCTAGGTATACGTGTCCCCTTGTCCCTGCCTCCCTCCTCTTATGATCTCTTCTTTCATCCCTCATTATTTTCAGTATTCATTTATTTTGTCATTGATTTACACATCATTGGTGGTGATATTCATATCTAGTGATGAAGCTGAAGTGCATTTTTAATATGTATTAAATAGTATTTAACAATAACATATGAAATTATAACATGAGAGAATATGTAAAGTCACCTTGGTCTATGAATGAAATTATATCTTTAAGGCTGTTTTCTACCATTAATCTAGGACATTCTACCGTTTTGACGCTGCTTGGGATTCATCCATGCACAACTCTTTGCTGCTTAACCGTGTCACTCCTTACGGAGAGAAAATCTATATGACTCTGTCTGCTTACCTGGAGGTAAGTCAAAGGCCTATTCACTTATTTATATGGGGGGATGAGAAGTTCATTTGGGAGAGTTACAGACCTACATGATTTAGTTCCAGCTAATTTAATCTACCAAACAGCCCACAGCATTTGTAATGGTGGAATCAAGTACATATGTGGAAAAAGAGGCAAACAGCAGTAAACTTTGTGGCTCTATAGAGTGAAACAGTGCTTTATAGTAGTGTCCCAGGTACTGTGAAGTATTTTCCTATTCACTTTTCCACAGATATAAAAAATAATAGTAAAAAAAAAAAAAAAAACTTGAATAAAGAATATAATGAATTTTATGATGTTATGAGCCAAACCAGTTCCAAGGTTAGTAAATTTTTTTATTTAAAGCTATCTATTTTAGGTTTCTTAGAAAATATTCAGATATGCGCTGTTGTTAAAATGTTTGGGGAAGATTAAAGTTTCGGAGAACATTTTTGTTGGAAATTTTCACATGACCACATATGTGACCCTGGACAACAAAACCAATCATAAGTGTTAACTTTCCGAAATGAAGATTTATACGTGACCTGAAAGCTGAATAAATAAGCTTCCTATTGATGTATGATTTGGATGGATAGGGCAATATTTGACCGAGAGACAACTATATGAAAATCTGGAATCTGAGGGTACAGAAAAATCGAAATGCTGAGAAAATCCCCTTTAAAGTTGTCCGAATGAAGATCTTATCAATGCATATTACTAATCAAAAATTATGTTCATATATTTTCGCTAAGAAATTGACTAAATACCTTCATGAAACATGATCTTTACTTTCTATCCTAAGGATTTTTGGCAAAAAAGAAAAATCAATAATTTTGACCCATACAATTTATTTTTGGCTATTGCTACAAATATATCCCAGCGACTTAAGACTGGTTTTGTGGTCCAGGGTCGCATATGATCCAGAAATCATTGCAATAATTATCTAGGTGTATAGTATACGGTAAGCATATAGTAGTAGTGACTGGGTGATTGCTGTAGAGTTTGTATGGCATCATTTCCACAGCATAAATATACACCCTCTGCAACTTAACAAATTCACCAATTACTTTTACTCAGAGGATTATTATCCTCAAGGAGTTCAAAAGGCAATTTGTCATGAATTTGTACACTCGAGTACAGTACTAGAAGTTTATATATTTGTTGAATTAAATCTACGGCGTACTTATTTTTGCAATCCTTTATTTAAACAATATTGGCTAATTTACTAATTTTGCAGATACATCATATACAGTGCCATCAATAAACAGAATTGTAGCTGATTATAGGTCTATTATATAAATTAGCATTAAAAATCAACACTCTGCAGATGTTGCCTGTTCTTTATCGAGCTATGGCTATCTGAAGCACCGTGTGAAAGGCTTACAATGGTTTGCTCTTCCCAGATGGAGAACTGCACACAGCCCACAGTGATAACCAAAGATTTATGCATGGTGTTCTACTCAAGAGACGCCAAGCTCCCAGCATCTCGCTCCATCAGGAACCTCTTCAGCAGTGGCACCTTGAGGCCATCTGAAGGGTACAGCTGCTTCATATCACCACACAAGCCCTTTGCAATGTTGCTTTTGTAATTTAAGTTACCATATTGGTTTCTGTTTTATGTTTAGAAACCGTGTAACTGGTGTGTATGAGCTCAGTCTGTGCCACCTAGCTGATGCAGGGAGCCCAGGTAAGACATCTCATGTGTGTTTCACTTAGGATTTTTTGGGATGCTGGGCAATTTAGATTTGAGGGTTTTCTGCTGTTGAAACGGCACCTGAATGTGCAGGAATGCAAAGACGGCGCAGGAGGGTGCTGGATACGTCGGTGGCATATGTGCGAGGGGAGGAGAACCTGGCTGGCTGGAGGCCCCGCAGTGACAGCCTCATCCTGGACCATCAGTGGGAGCTGGAGAAACTGAGCCTCCTGCAGGAGGTGAGAACATCCAGTTATTTGGTTTTTAAAGTGATGACAAGAATGTGTCATGCCAGCTCTGCTGAGGATCTGAGATCTCATTTCCTGCCTATGTTAGGTGGAGAAAACCAGACACTACCTCCTCCTTAGGGAGAAGCTGGAGTCCACCCTGCTGCTGGGCCAGGAGTCGCTGCTGTCCTGCGGGAGTGAGGATCTAACCGAGTCCTCTTCCCCATCCACTCACCTGGGCCTGGGCCACAACCCTTGCCCCGGCCCTGATACACCCAATGAGAGGCAGAAGGAGCTGGCTGCAAAGGTCAATCAGTGACTAACCTGAAATGATATATAAAGATATATATTTATGCATAAATGATAATCATTTAATTTCCTGTAACATCTAGTACACACAATTATTTTTTTTATTTTTTTTTGTAAAATATGTTTTGCAGTTTTTTTCAGAATTGTGAAAAAAAAATTGTATTTCATACTAATTTAATGTATTTTACAGTATATTTACTATTACAAATTTTTGTTATTTAATTGTTTTTAAATTTTATTATATATATATAATTTACCATTAAAAAATCTAATTTTATATGTTATATATTCTTAATGTATATATTCTTAAATTCAGAAAAAATTACTTTTACAACCTTGTTCTTGATATCACCTTTGTCACCAAACCACTTTTAATGTGGTAATTATAGTTTCGAATCTAATTTAATCTAATACTATAAATTGCTGTAATGTTCCAAATAATTAACATACAGTGATCAATTCAGAATATCATGAGAAAAAGGTTCATGTCAATAAATTTAACATTGCTTTTTCTATTTGTCCCAACAGTGTCTTCGTTTGCTTAACCACACCTTTAACAGAGACTACAGCCATGTGTGTGTTAGCGCCAGTGAGAGCAAGGTGAAGATTCCATTAAGAATATTTGACCTTTTTATCTTACATGATACAGGAAGATGATTTTAAGAGCTCAGACCACTGAGAATATACTGCCTTAAAATGTTCAGGTTTCTGAAAATGTAAAAAAATAAAAAATTTTACTATTGCTGCAGAAACCTACAGACCTGTTTGTGTGAAGGTGTGTGTTGGTGTTCTATGTTTAATAACTGATTTCTCTGTTGTGATGTGCTGTAGTTGAGCCAGATGTCAGTAACTCTTTTGAAAGACTCTGCCTCAGTGTGTGCTGAAAACACCCTCACCCCGTCCTCCACATGCCCCTCGTTGGTGGAGGGACGCTACGGCCACAATGCTGAACTCAGGTCAGTACTTCAGACTGCTGTTTCATTTTGAGTTTTAAAACAATAACAAGTTTAAAGGTGATTCTGCAACACAAACGAAACGGAATGTTTTCTAATTATTCCTTAGTCTACCAATGATCAAAATGAGAGATAGTCTTGTCCTAAATTCATGCTTTTTATAAAGCCGATGCATCAGGTTTGAGAATCAGCCTGTGAATGGAATGGAATTTTAGGTGTTTCTGTATATTAAAGGTTAATTTACCAAAATTAGAAAATTCCGTCACTAATTACTCACCGAGTATTATTTGAGCAATGTAACAGTACTTGCAATTGAGTACAAATTTTAAGTACTCTTTCCACCACTGATTTCGGGAGATTAAATGGTTGGTTTTGTACACACATTGCCAAGACACAATTCAGATCAAACAACATGTAAAAGTTAATCTGATGACCCCTTAAAGTATTTTAACATTAAGAAAATTTTTTAGATAGGTCTGTCAAATATACTATATTTTTATTGTTCATTTGTGCAGACCCCCGACACCTCGATCTCGTGCTGTCAGCCCCATTCCTGACTCTGAAACAGAGAGCAAGAAGTCTCTTCAAGTATCCAAATCAAGAACCCGCACTTTTGTGCCAGACATTCAGGAAATCCGTGTCAGGTAAAAATGAATTTGTACAGATTATATTTTTTGTTAAGAGGAGGAGCATTACATTTGCCTGAAAATGAAATTTGAGATTTTATGGAATTTGCATCTTTAAAACATAACCTGTGTGCTGTTTTAATGTTTCAGCCCAATTGTGTCAAAGAAAGGTTATTTGCACTTCCTGGAGCCCCAAAGTAATGACTGGGTTAAGAGATATGTGGTGGTACGCCGACCATATGTCTACATCTACAACACGGAGAGAGACACAGTGGAAAGGGCCATTCTTAACCTGTCCTCAGCACAAGTGGAGTACAGCGAAGACCAGCAGGCCATGCTGAAGGTCTAACATCTACAATTATTTACTTCCTTTTTTTTTTTTTTTTTAAGTCAGTCTCTTCCATAATAATAATATTCCTTTTAATAAACTGAACTGCAATTCACCGCGATATACTTTTTTCTTATTATATTCTATTTTATTATATGTAAATGTCAATCACTTTTAAGGGAACATATTCTGAAAATATCTACTGTTTATAGACTGAACTGTAAACTAATGTCTGAATGCCAGGCGGCCATGCTGAAAACTAAACTTTTTACATTAACATAACATTTAGTAACACTAGTTAACAACATTTAGTGAACATGAACCAATAAAGATTTTTATGCATTTACTAAAGCATGATTAAAATCACAAGTTGCGTTTGTTAACATTGGTTAATGCACTTTATTAACTAATCAAACTAATCGAATGTCTATTTAAACCGCAGAGCCCCTACACATTTGCGGTATGCACAGAGCATCGTGGGATACTCCTTCAAGCCAGTAATGACAAGGAGATGCATGACTGGCTGTATGCCTTTAACCCTCTGCTTGCTGGATCTATCAGGTACACTACAGCACAAATCTATGCCTTTTAAAAACCTGTCATGCCAATATTTATTCAACTTTCTCCTTGTTATCAGGTCTAAACTGTCCAGGAGAAGAGCCGGGCAGATGAGGTTTTGAGCCCATTACATGTATACCTTCTGTAAAACTCCTCGAGGACAAAACCCCCCACAAAGGACTAACCTTGTAAATAGATCTACTGACAGATCCCTCAGTTTCTGTGCTTAATCCACTCTCTGACCCTCTGTTTCCTACATGTGTGTTCCTGCACCTGCCCACACTAGCACCAACTGTACACCTTGTATCTTAAAGGCCCCTTTGTTGTGCATCTGCAGTGGCCTAAATATTCAACTTATAGCACCAAGAGAACAGGCTAACTACTTTATTGGGGTAGAGATAGTACGCTTATGTAGTCTTCGGCAACATTTTTAGCAAAAGCTGGTTGATGGGAATTTCTAATTCTGAAGCTGTCAGCTCATGCAAACACATCTGAATTTGTTACTGTGAAGAGTGACGTCCATATCTTGGGTTTGTGAGAAAATGGATCACATGGCCTTACTGTGTTACTCTATGGGTTTAAAACTGGTCAGTATTTAAATCAGCAGACCATATGTTTATTCGTCTCTTGGCTATGGAAGATAGAATTGATCAATGATATGCAGTTCTAAGCAAGGAGCAGATGAATCACATCATATTACGCTCTTACTCTCTTTAAGTGCAGTTCTTGGACACAGTTCAACCCATCATAAATACTTATATACCTTTATAATGTTTCCCTTGTATGGCCTTGAAATGCATAAAGTTTTCAAAATAACCAGGACGCATTAGGGAAAATTTGGCTAAGGAAAATGGATGCATTCTCATGTCTCTGAATGAGAACCATTATAAAGATTGGCCTATTTTTGTTGGAGTACTGGTCAGTAGATTTATCTGAAATGTATCATAATCCAGTCTAATATTTTATATAAAAAATGTATTGGTATCCCCAAATGATCTTATATCTGTCTAATTTATTTTTTAAATTTCTATTAAAGTCTTATCTCGTTAGGTATTTATTTAACATGTTTTTATTTATTTCAGCATGTATTTATTGACAAAGACTGTAATATATTTGAGGAAGTACAGTGCAATTTCTGCATATGGCACTTTTTTTATCATGAGTTGACTAACCTTCCTTTTAGTGACCGCACTGCTCTCATTTCCCCCGACAAAGTGAAATGCATTTGGGGAACAGATTAGAAGTGAATAGCTGGGACAGCTGCTATTACATGTAGATTTCCTGAAGTTTACTTTTTAGACATGTTAATCAGTTTTGGTTAGGAAAACAAAAAAACGCTTTTTGTGAGATTTATCAGGTTAAGAAAAAATCATCAACCTTGCCCAAACTCCTAAATGAGTGTTTGTACAGTGGTCAGTCTTGGAAAATTGAAGGTTTAGAAGTTTATTATAACAATTTTTTAAAACACGCACCCTAGAGAGTGATTAGATATGATTTTGTGCCTCTTGCATCCTCTACTCGATTTTAATTTGATCATTTCCATCATCTTAATCCCTGTGCGCTTCTTCAGCAGGGTGAATGTCCACTTTAAGGTCTACTCATCGCTATAACACCCTTTCTCTTTGTGTGTAATCATTCCTGTGCACAGGCAAAAGCAGTTTTAGTTTCGTTTTTAGTTTGCATATTGCACTTGCCCTACATCTGACTAGATTTAGAGATCTAGATGGTGTAAATTATTTTTCGTAGCTGATTTTACTTTAAAAAAAAAAATGAACAACACAAATCTGTTTATTCAGCCATCATGGACTGAATAAGCCCTGCTGGTGTTCCAATCCTTGATTTTGGTATTTTTTATTTTTTTGTGACAGGCTAATACATGCAACACAATACATTTAAAATTCCACTTTCTAGTTTTAAAGTCATCTCAGGTATGATTGCTCTGCTTAATGTCAAAAGGCTTAGGTTGTGCAAATCCCATCAAACAGGCAACCGTCAGCACTGAGATTGTCGATAGCTCTTTAACTTCTTTTTTGAATATGAAACCACATTTTTGAGTTATATAATACCAACAGCTGTGATTCAGACACTTTCTAGTGCAAAAGTTCAGCGGGTCAGGCCTTGACTTAGGTGGCCACTGCAGCAGAGCCCATATCATTAGCCCAGAAGGCTTATTATAATGTGGTTTGGGATGTCTGGATATTCCTGCAGGTCACCTAAGATGACCCTTTCCTCCATACCTGCATATTTTAGAGTTCAGATCAACCCTCCAGGGCAGGGTTCAGGCATATCCGCATGACTGAGGCCAGCCAACCTTCAGCACATGCCAGGTATAGCAAGAATCTGACACTGAACTAACTTCTATTGAAAGCCTTGGTCTGTATATGAATAAACCTCAAAGATTTACGTTTCTTTTTCCAAAAAGTGGGTTTCTATGAAAGAGTGGAGTTCTGCTTGTTTGTAAAAGCATAAAGCAAAGGATTCTCAATGGCTGAAGTTTCTATGTTTATGAAAAATAGTTACTGCGCTTTTCTTGCGATTTCTGTGTGTATATCTCACTTCACTTTCATGACCAGTTCAGAGTTATATAAGCAATGCCACAACTTTTAGAAAAAAAAGAGTGTGTTAATAGTAATAGCAGGTGCATTTTTTAAATAAATGAGAACAAAATTATTAAAAACTCTCGAGTTAAAAGTATCACTTTCAGTTTGAATATGCAAGCAAACGTGTATTGTCTTGACTTTTTTTTTGTCTGTGCACCTTGTAGAAAGTAATGCGGAGAGCTGAATCATATTCTTTATATTATAGCCCGTCCTGTACCATTTCTACAAGCAATTTGCATAAAACATGTTTCAAGGTTTAAAACACTATATTCATTTTACCATCTCCCATGAAAGAATGAATCAGCTCTCATAATCAACACCAAATATTTGTGTGCTTCCATTCTCCTCTTATGCACTCCACTCATAAACATTTTTTTCTGTCATTTTCTGTTTTACTTGCCTTGTATATAAACATGATTGCTGTGAATGTTGTAATATGCAGTTGTAACTGGTTTGTACCATCTTCAGTGGGCAGTAGTTTAATGTCTCTTTCTGAGTGTTGGAATTATGAGTCAAATGTTTGTGTACACTCAACACATTGTCAGATATGAAATAAATGTGAAACTTATGCAACACTATAAATGACTTTGTCTTTTGTGTGTGACTCAAGTCATTATTTTAAGCATCTCAAGTTGAATGTAGGCTATCCCTGATTCGATATATAGAATGTCTGGAAAGTATTTTCTTCTCAGAATTGAAAGTAAACAGAAATATCAGAGATATTGCATCTTTTGTTTTTGTATTATTTGCAAGCTTTTATTGCATTACAAGCTTCCATAAACAAAGAGGCCGAAATGCAAAATGTACAGACAGAATAACAGACCTTCTGAGATTTAAAGGGACTCAGAAGACAAATAAACCCTCTGACTCTCCATT
The DNA here is from genome assembly GCA_032359435.1 of Enteromius unitaeniatus. Classification (NCBI taxonomy): domain Eukaryota; kingdom Metazoa; phylum Chordata; class Actinopteri; order Cypriniformes; family Cyprinidae; genus Enteromius; species Enteromius unitaeniatus. The sequence continues at coordinate 8,032,757 of JAUMHI010000041.1, forward strand.
GAAATAGAAACGGAAGGACATCATTAAAATAATCCATGTGACATCAATGGTTCAACTGTAATTCTCTGTAAAGAGAATACTTTTTGGACTTTAAAGACTTTATTCAACAATTCATCTCCTCTCCGTTGCCCTGGTGCCATTTTGGAAAGTATAGCTAGCATGTTAAAAGTAAAACAGTGCAAAACCAGACTTCACTCGCCCCTAACAAAATGCATATTTAAACTGTCTGAATCATTTTCTATGCCATTTTCTAGTGCGATTCAACCTACAGAAAATAAAAATTCTGTGAACAAATGATCAATTTGAGATGTAGTCTCAACAGGGGGCTCTGGGTTGTAGGAGAGCATTTGTTTGGGCAGAACGTTTGATAAGAAGCTGAAGTGCAGAGTGATGTCATGAAAATCACTGATACATATTGACGGAAGTGAGAGAATGTAAGTTTTGAATACTCAAATTGAATCTTGAATCATGTAAAAGTGATTTTTGTTATTGTTTTGGAGAACAGCACTGGCTTATATTTAACCTTAAGTCTAACATATTCATACCAAAAGGTAAAAAATAACAACAACAAAAAACCCAACATATATTTACTGATTTCATCAAATATAAGTCTTCCAGTAAATTCCAGTAAATCTCTGTCACTATACAATACTCTGTCACTCCCCACCTGTAAGTCGCTTTGGATAAAAGCGTCTGCTAAATGAATAAATGTAAATGTAAATGTACTATTGTCATTTGTCATGCAACTAGTAATTGTGGGCAAGTGTGTTTCCCATTGGGTGCTAATACCAGTTATTTAATACTAGTGCCTTTTAAAAGATACTTAAAATGTTAAATCAGCTTTCCATACTATCTCGCCTAAAATCTAACTAAAATGTAAGTACGCTACCACGATGAAGGCGTAGATCATGAATATTAACAATGTGACGCAGTGTTCATTAAGCGCGCGTTGGCTGAAAACGCCACCATCTGAAAAGAGGAGGGTTTTAATTCTGTTCGCTTCCGGTTCAAAGTAGTAGAGCGTTCCTGCCGCATCATCAGTTTGAACTGTAAATCATTGACAGGACATGCGTTAAAGAGCAAGAGAGGTAAGTAATAGTATACTTTAGTTACATAGGTTCATCAGGTTTATCAGTGTTTATCTAAGCGATGGTTCTTGTAAAGTGGTTGTAAAGACAGTTTTAGTGTTTTAGTTGTTTTGGTATGCTCGTAGAAGACTGTAATCTGACTCTTACCAGTAGTGACCCTTGTGAATCAAAGGACAGCAACGTTAAGTGGCTTGCAATATTTTATTGTCACATTATGTTACATTTAACTTGATTTAACGTTAGATTAACTAGCAATCTTGTATTAGCAACTATGGCTTGTTTAAGCTTAGAAAAAGACATACCTGCCAAACATGTGATCCTGAACCACAAAATCATAAGGGTAAATTTTTGGACATGGAGATTTATACATAATCTGACAGCTGAATTAATAAACTTTCTATTCACGTATGGATTCCAACATGCTTCTTAGGATAATTATATTTCAGACAAATATTGTCCTATCTGAAAATCTGGAATGTGAAAGTGCAAATAACAACAACAAACTATCGAGAAAGTTGTCCAAATGAAGTTCTTAGCAATGCACTGTGGACTTTTCATATATTTACAGTAGGAAATTTACAAAATATCTTAATGGAACATGATCTTTACTTAATATCGTAATGATTTTGGACATAAACCCATGCTACTTATGACTGGATTTGTGTTCCAGCAAGCAAGCCTCGTGCTTTATGGTTATTGACATTAAATGGCATTATATTTATTGCCAGTTTATTATCCTGCATGTGTTTTTTGACTGATGTGCAGTCAGTGTTTTGTCCTTTTATCTACTAGTGTAATCTAGATAATGGCTGAAAAGACTGTTCCCCCTGTCATCCTGGGTCATAATCTATGGGATACCTCAACACATCATTGTGGGTCTGACCTGCATCATCATCATCATGTGGCTGATGGGCCAGACAGGTAATGAATATGTCATACGAGTGCTAGATTGAACATGAAGTCATTCACATTTGATCTGCCACATGCTCCAGAATGTAGTTTGCAAAACAACTTTGTCTGCTGCAGAATATATATGGATTACAACGCCACCACACCAATCGATCCAGAAGTTGTCAGGGTTATTACTGATGCTTTAACTGATGCGTGGGGAAATCCCAGCAGTAATTACCTACCAGGTATGAGGCACCCGAGGATAGATCTTGTCATCATGTCCTTCTAAACCTATGTGCCTTACTTTTTTTTTTTTTGAGAATGAGAATGAGAAAATATTTTGAAGAAGGGTGAGAACCCAGAAAACACAATCTCATATTATTTTCCACTGATCTTAGGCCTGAAAGCTAGAGACATCATTTACCATTCCAGAGACACTATTGCCAGGATGGTTGGTGGAAAAGCAGCAGACATTATTTTTACGTCAGGAGGAACAGAGGTGAGGGTTTCAAATGTCCCAGATCACACAGAAATTCATGAAATTGTCTTTGTTTCCTCTTCACTTTGAAAATGTGGCGCGTTCCTGTGAGATCGAAGCTCTCATTTGCGCTGAGTCTATAACTGTGCCCAGAAACTCTATTTGTTGGCTGGGCAGCAGCTTGCTCTTTGCGAAGTTCACCCTGAGCCCGAACTGAGGAGAATATCCCTGTGTCTCTCCACCTCCGCTCGCCATCTGGCCATGATGAGCCAATCGTTGAGATTCAAAAATGCGGATTTCCATCTGTTTTAGAGGGGACAGAGCTGCTAGGGAGAGACCAACGGGCAGGACCGTGTATTGATATGCGATCCCCTCAAAGGCGAATCTCAAGAATGTGTATCACCCCCTTTAAGAGAAGTGCTTTCACTTTAGCGTGCAGCACATGAGTGGTGCGGGTCGCTACTGAAGTGTGGAAGACGCTGCTGAATGGCGGCGTCCATCTCGCTAATTGAAGGGAGTAACCGTGTTTTATTATCCCCATGACCCAATCTGATACCCCGGGAATGGCGCGCCAGGCATTCTGCCATAGGGATAAAGGGTTTATGATGTCCAGTGATGTCGAAGGGGCCAAACAGCCCGCTGGGTGAAATGGGTGCTTCCAGAAAGGGAATCTTGTCAGATTCAAATTCAGCTACAATGACGAGGCTGGCCATGGATCTGCCGATCGCCTGGGCTGTAACTCTCAGCTCTCAGCACCAAGTCCATCGCACTCATCAGTTCTCTCATGGCCTCAGCGTTAGGCGAGCTCTCGGTAGCAGCGAGAAGCTTCACCTGGAAGACCTGAAGCACAGCCATGGAGTGTTTGGTGGAGACTGCCTGTCCGGCAGAGGTGAAAGCTTGGTCGGCGAGTGAGGAAGTCATCCTGGATGGCTTTGACTAATGCGCTGGTTTGGCTCTCCAGCCAATAGCAGTGGGAGGGCAGAGGTGAGAGTGCGCAGCTGCGCTGAGTAGGGTACCTCCAAGATTTAGTCAGCTCGTCATGTACTTCCGGGAAAAATGGCGTAGATTTTTGTCGAGGGGCTTCAGGGCGCCCCGGCAGATACCACTCGCCCAGACGGCTCCGTGAAGGTTCCTGAGGCGGAGCCCACTCGAGTCCCAGCTCGCTCACTGCTTTTGAGAGGACACCGAATAATTCCCAGCTTTAGTGGAGCCGGACTCTGACGACAGCTCATCCACATTCGATGCTGCAAGAGACATGTTGTCTTCCTGCAGCTCATCCTCACTCAATCCGAACGAGACAAGGACGCTTGCAGCTGCTGAGGGACAAAGGTCTTCTCTCGTGAAGAGAATGGGGGAGGACTCTGTAACAGGAGGAGGTGAGGCATGTGAGGGCTGAGCTGCCGTGACATCACCTACCTCGGCGCGCTGCCCTGATTTTTTTGCACCGCCTTATATTGCGCCACGTCTTTACATAGTTTTGAATAATGGCTAGGCACCGCAAACAGAAGCCGAATGTGTTCGAATTTTAAACACGTGGCGAGTTAGTCCTCATGGTGCATGCTGCTTGTGTTGAGAGATGCATTTGTAATCCATGGTAAAAGTCGTGTGTAAGTAACCACTTCAACTGTATCTTTATTTAAGCTCTTTTTTTTTAGGCCAATAATCTGGTGTTTCACACAGCTGTGGAGCACTTTAGGCAGAGCAAGACCTCTGCAGAGGGAGACATGAACAGCGATCAGCTAAATGGAAGAGGCTCCCTGCCCCACATTATCATCTCTAATGTAGAGCATGACTCCATCCAACTCACAGCGAAACACTTGTTAAAAGAGGGCAAAGCAGGTCAGCAGGCCTATATTTTCTGTCTAAAACTTTAAATGGAAATATTGTTCCCCAAAGATTTAGTTTGAGGAAGTGTACAATATTTTTACGGTAGTTTACTCCTGTAGCCAGGAATGTTGCTTCCAAAATCTATTGCTCTCTGTATTGAAATACGAATATTACCAAAGATCTTTGTGCTCTGATTGGCCTGATTTCTCGGTTCTTGTTGTAGATGTCACATTTTTGCCCGTTTCCAAGGTGACTGCACGGGTGGAGGTTGAGGATGTCATTGCAGCGATTCGTCCCACCACCTGCTTAGTATCAATCATGCTGGCCAATAATGAGACAGGCATTATTATGGTAAGAATGTTGCCTTGACTACAGTATTTCATAGTTAAAAAAATCACACTACTGTATTTTGGCCATCTGGACGAGGCTTAATTGTGAGCCTGATATTGCTTTTATACAACATTTTCTAAACGTATTGTTAATAAAGATCAATGTATGTTATAGACACAGTATGGCAAGTTAATTTTTGCTCTGCCAATAAAAATGCGGTAGCCATGATTTAGCATAAACATTAAAAGTAACCACAGGGTTTCTTCTTTCAACAGCCAATGAAGGATATTTGTCAGAGGGTGAAGGAAGTAAACAAACAGAGGGCAACATCAGCTCCCAGAATCCTCCTGCACACCGATGCTGCACAGGCTATTGGAAAGATAAGAGTAGATGCACATGAGCTGGGAGTAGACTATATTACCATTGTAGGACACAAGGTAAGTAACAAGATGCCCTTTTGATACATCATCTCTCTCTAAGCAAAGAATATTATAGATGGCAATCCTGTCGATATGTTTCAGTTTTATGGCCCTCGAGTTGGCGCTTTGTTTGTGAATGATCCTAGAACCACAACTCCGGTTTACCCTATGTTTTTTGGAGGAGGACAAGAGCGCAACTTCAGGCCAGGGTATGACATGGTTTATTGTGTGGTGGGGTTTCATGTATTGGTGATGAATTATTGAACAGAATTAAAACAAGCATGTTACTGACTCTGAAATCAATACCGTTGTTATCTTTATTTCTCAGAACTGAGAACACAGCAATGATAGCCGGTCTGGGAAAGGTAAAACCCACTATGTATCATAAGCGTCATTTATTTATTACTTGATTCATTTATTAAATAAGTTAATAACTGTGCAATTAAAATGGATAGCATGATTTATTTATTCATTTATTTATTAGGAGTAATTCAACTGTTTGTACATGCATACTAAAAAATAAAAAATAAATTTTTTGCTAAATTTGTTTGTTTGTTGTAAATTTGTCTGTTTGTTTTTTTTCTTTGTAAAGGCTGCAGAATTAGTAAGCTTGAATCTAGCAGAGTATGAAGCCCATTTCCTGGATATCCGATGCTATCTAGAGCAGAAGCTGCTTGTATGTCCTGTTTCTGCCTTATTATAGCTGACTGGTAGAAATATTGTAGAAGTTATCAATGTAGCCTGTATTTATATATAGTTTTTGTTGGATTTCTGTTTTCTTATTTTTATTGCATTTACATTTTTAGGCTGTCTTTGGAAAAGATAAAATTCATTTTAACAGCCATTTTCCTGGTTCCAACATTTTGCCCAACACATGTAATTTATCCATTTTGGGAAGGGAACTTCAGGGTGAGTGAACGACCATTTTTAAACCATGTCATTTGTATTTAATAAACAGAATATGTTTGAAAATCCGGATGTGTTTTACAGATTAAGTGTATAGTGCACACAATGTGTGTTATAGATTAATCACAGTAAGGATATATTTAAGGATATATTGGGTAAATTAAATTTCCTTATATATATATATATATATATACTCCTGACTAATATATAATATATATATATATATTATATATTAGTCAGGAGTGGTTCAGGCCTTGACCTTGCAGATTTGTAAAATACAAGAGCTTTTATGAATAATTGATGAACTCTCTCTCCCCCTCACCCCCCCGCTGTAGGACGTAAAGTGCTGTCCACTTGTAGGAGGTTGTTGGCCAGTGTGGGTGCTGCCTGCCACTCAGACAGAGGAGATCAGTAAGTCATCTGTACTTCAAAAAAGTCAATATCATTTATTTCCTTTTATAAAGACAACAAGTATACATTTTCACTAGTGTTGTATCAAATCCTTACCATTTTTAAGTGTCTAAATAATTAAAGCAATCATATTGACTTTATAGGCTTCTGCATTTTACTGTGCTCTAGATGCATCAGAACGTGGAAATTCCTCAATGTTTATTAAATGCATTCCCTTAGACCTTCCCATATTCTTCTAAGCTGTGGGATTCCACATCATGTGGCTACCAATGCTTTGAGGATCAGTGTGGGTAGAAGTACCTCCCATGAAGATGTGGACATTGTCGTGGAGGATCTGAGAAACACCGTAGAGCAATTGGAGCAGAATAACTAGCACCATGGATAATTTACCTGCCTATATATGGATATTGAACTCTAACCAGAACAGGACAGGTTTTATTGAATGGTTTTAATTACTGCTATGTGGCATTGCACAAAAAATTAGATTATGCGTCATGAGTATAGAGTTCAGATTTCAGGGTGGCGTCAGGTTGCACTATATTTATCTTAGAGCTCTTTATTTAGCAGAATATAATATTTAATATTAATGTAATTAGTGTGTCATGAAACTAGAGTTTAGGATTCAGAGTATAGTCAGATTGCATTATATGGATTTAAGCAGAACATAATGTATAACGTATATATTACTTGGTAAATCATATTCCATATATGGAATTTCAGGGGATTTAACTAATAAATAGTCAAAAAAATTCTTTGAGCAGCTTGCAAGTGCAGTTGGGCAGTGTGTGAACTCCATAAATGTATCATAATTGCAAACTGACTTTATAGATTGTGTCACTTTGCACAAAGTAAATGAATTGTTTATTTCTGTCAGTAGGAAACTAACCAACCGCTGCACAAAATTCGAGGTATATTAAAATCTTTTCTCCGTAACAGGAATTTTTGTATGTATTGTACACATTCCTACCCAAATTTTATATTGAATGCACGGTGATATGTTGTATTTTTAAAAATGGTTTCATAATTGAATATTGTGAATTGTTCTAATTATGTTGTAGATGTTCGTACCCTATTTTTCAGGGAAACAACAAAGACCTGTTCATTTTAACTTCCTTGCTGTACTTAGTTACATTGAGATGTGATGGAGCATGCACTTTGAGAATGAGACTGTGATATCTGTTACCAGTACAACAAAACTGCACTAGTATTATTAAATGAGCTTAATGGACTCTCTTTAAATATCTAAGCGCTGATCTGATCTCCCCTGATGCTAAATCATTAAAGTTCATATGCTCTGACCAAACTGCTTCATTCTAATCCCTTGTTCTCCTTCCAGACGCACACTTGGCCATTCAGACAGAAATGAATATTTAACATGTGAAAATGAGGCTCACTGTAATCTCTAATCACATGCCGCATGCACAGTAGTTTTAGTAGGTCTTCAGAGGCCAGTTCTCTCATTACTCTGGTGTCTGCTGCCAGAGTCGAGGGCAAGCATGTGCAGGTTGGTAAGCGAGCTCAACGGCAACGGCTGGGCCACGATGAGCACTGGTGCATTGTGACGTCTTTCATTACCTTTACAGCTCACCGGGCCAGACCTGCTCCTCTCCTCCGCTCACCTAACCCCGCCAGCTGGCAGACGGTTAGGTGTCGGCTTCCCCTGTGTGTGTGCATGTGTGCCTTGGGGGGTAGGTTGACTTGCTCGAGACAGCGTCCGGATCCAGTCAAAGGCAGCTCGCGCAGGTGCAGAGAGGCAGGGTTGACATGGTGCTCCAAAAGGCCATTGCCGCAGCCCGAGAGGGAGACCTGCAGAGCCTCAGGGAGCTTGCCGAAACTGGATGTCTTACCGGCAACATTGTGGATGCTCAGGGGGCGGGACTGGTGCATCATGCGGCACGCTGCGGTCAGCTTGACTGCCTTTGCTTTCTTGTAACAGAAGCAGGGCTCGATGCTAACACAAGGGCCCTTAATGGAGCCACACCTGTCCATGATGCTGCAGCTACAGGTCACACCCGGGAACTAAAGTGGCTCGTACAGGTGGCAAGATGTAATGTACAGGTGAGTGGAGATGTTATGGAGCTATGGGTGTTAGCACACTGGTGTGGACAGAGTTTGGAATGAGAATTGGTTTTCAAATGGGTGATTTACTTTCTTTTAAAGATCACAAAAGATGGGATGCTCATGCTGTGCCGTACAATTAAAGTGGATGGTAACTAAGAACTGTCAAGCTCCAAAAACAATCAAAACCTCCCTAAAAGTAGTCCAAGTATGACTTATGTTTTATTATCCAAATCTTCTGAATCCATTGATCATTCAGTGTGAGGAAGAGACGATTAAAATGTCCAGAATGGCTGTTTTTACTTGAGTGCACATCTGTCTGTCTGCTTGTCTTGTGGCAAAAGGTTTTTGCGATAACTATGTTCACCTCTGTCTGGTGGAGCAAGAAAAGGTTACAAAAGAAACCAAGCTTAGACATACCACAAAAGAAGCATCCAATCTTTAAAACAAACAAACAAAAATAAATAAATAATAAAATTAAAATAATTAAGAAGTTCTTAACTGGTATCTAAAAGTAGGAAATACTTTTTCTAATACGCAATTATAAGACTATAATAAGTATATTATGTTTGCAATACTCAGAGGTTTAAATAATAATAGAAGTAATGAGGTCTATCACTATTCCCATTGTGTATTACAGTGCTTTGCAAAAGTATTCATTCTTGATAATTTTTTTTAAAAGAACTGTGATTTCTTTGCAAATGTATTAGAAAGAAAATAGAAAATATTTACATAGCATATGTATTCATACCCATAAACTTAGTTGAAGCATTTTTGGCAGAGGTTATACCCTCAGGTCTTTCGGGTAAGATGAGAATGCTTCTTGCATTTGGGAATTTTTAGGATTATCCTGAGATGCTCTATTGGGTTCAAGTCTAAGTCACTCTTGCGTGGTCTAAGCTTTGTGCTTATGGTCACTGTCCTGTTGGAAGGTGAATATTCTGCCCAGAGTGCTCTAAACCAGGTTTTAGTTAAGGAAATCATGGCATTTTGCTGTGTTGAGTTTTCTTTTCCACCCTCACAACATAAAGCTGCTGCCACCACAGCGCTTTACTGAAAAGTGGGGTTGTTTTCAATGAAGAGAGGATTGAGTCTCTACATACAGTACCACCATAATGCCTAGATTAATAGAGTGTTGCAGTGATGTTTGTCCTTCTGTAATATGATCATCGAGCTCAACCAGAGTGGCCATCTGCTTCTTGGTCACTAGTCTAACCAAGACCCATCTCCTCTGAAGTCTCAGTTTGGTAGGATGCCAGCTCTTTTAAGATTCCTCCTTGTTCCAGACTTCTTCCGTTAAGGATTATGGAAACATGCTCTTTTCCAGTCTCAGCACTGTTATGGCAGCCAATCCTTTGACCTAATAGCTTGTTTTTTTGCTCCGATATGGATTTTCAGTTGTTATACCTTATATAGACAGGTGTGTGATTTCCCAAATTATGTTGAATCAATGGACTTTGCCACAGGTTAACTCTAATCAAACTGCAGAAAAAGTTTGATCCAGCAAAACTGGAAGGCTAAATTGCATGTGTCACCAAAATGCTATGAATAATTATGTGATGTCATTTATTTATGTAGTGTTTTTCATACATATTTTTTTAATTCAGGTAATTATTATGGTGTACTACTTTCACTAGCTTTTATTTTGTTTCATTTTAATTCATTTTATTTTTAGAGTTTAACAGTCACTATTGAAAAGAGCAGCATTAACATTCTTTTAAAATCTGATTGCAATCTGTGTATATGACTGGAGTAGTAAGACTCCAGTGTTTTAATTGAAATTAACACCATTGATCAGCAATGAATGCATTAACTTTCTAATTTCCACAAAAAAACATTAAGCAGCACAACTGTTTTCAACATTGACCAAAATAAGAAATGTTTCTTGAACACCAAATCAGCCAATTAGATGGATTTGATGCAAGTTGGGCATGATGCAAGCCATAATATTCTGTTCACACTGCGTGGTGTGGTCAAAGGGCAAGCAAATTTCTAAATCCGAAACCTCTTTAAATATAGCACCTTACATAATAAGTAGTTCACCCGGTACAGGAACGGTGTGAACGCAGAACGGTGTGAATGGTGTGATTAGATCACTTTCCCTTGCTCTGTTTACTCTTTGCTCAGTAGTATTGCATGACCGCTGTAATCATGACCAGATGGGTTAGAGGGGGCTTAATCTAACCGTTAACACTGTTTGTTTACCAGGCAAGTACAGTCCATACTGCTCCTCCAAAGACCCCCCCGCACCGCCTCGACTCACACTAATGCAAACCGGCTCTTTTAACATCGACAACCTCTTGATCTAATTTATGGCCAGCTGTGCTGTATTAAAGTAGATGTTTTAAGTGCCTTGTTATCATGGACTAAAGTGATAACAATATTCTTGGTTGGTGGTCTTGCTGGGTGTTCATCTGAGTTGTTTTTTTAAGCCTGTGCTTGCCAAGGTGAGGTCGAAGTTGTATGTGGTTGAATTATTAATGAACATTTCCTTGGTCTGATTAAATAAAGATGGCTACACTAATTTGATCACATTGGCGGAGTGGAGGAGTGATGGCCCATCGAGGAATGGAGTCTGTTTCAGCAGCAATCGATTTATAGTAGAACGGACAATACACACTGTTGCTATGATGGTGTTATGATGACATCATGAAATGACCTCTATCAAATTGAATGTTCTTTCAGCTTATGACTCAATGACAGCTCTTTACCAGACTGTTGGCTCATGATTTTAAGTGGCTGCCTTCTCATTCATCACATAAAAAAAAAAACAATAACAATGAATACTCTTTCCTTTATATTCCTCCTCACTGCTTATCAACTGTATTTGATATGTATTTGAATCTGTCTTCTATATTAGTAAAAAGTTTGGGGGGTCATATAATAAAAAATGTAGTTTAGAACTGGCCATGATTTTAGAAATGCACATGCTTTTTGAATTTTTATACTATTTGTGAGAACACAAAATGTGTGATGGTTATTGTAACCATCAAGTAAAAGTAATAACATATTTTACTTGCATTTTAAACATACATTAGTTTCAGAAATGTTTTTTTAAATATATTTGTCTAAATAAAAATAAAAAATGTATACCTCATAAATGTTAATGGGACCCTATCTGTAAGATTATTTACTGATATCCTTGTGAAATGAAGAGTCACAATAACCTTTTTTTTTTTAAATTATTTATTTAGTAAACATAATCTAAATCTAAGTACTATTAATCACATTCAAAATACAGAACAATATATTTTTGTATAATGTGTATAGGAGTATTTATTATGTATATATAAATATAAGCACATGCATGCATATATATTAAGGAAAAGTTTTATATATTCAATATATTTGTAATACAAAACTAGAATATAAATATACACATAATGTATATATGGGTGTGTATTCAGTATATATATATATATATATATATATATATATATAATCTGATATAAATAATGGCATTTTTTTTTTTAAGACAAATGATAGAATTCATGTATAGTAACATAAAATTTATTTATTTTAAAAAAGTTATTTGTTTGCAAAGAAAAAAAGTAATTAAATAAAGAATTGTTGTTAATGTCTGTTCTTATTTGTTTGCATGTATTCAGGATCAGGATTCTGGTGGAGCATCTCCGCTACATCTCGCTGCACGGTTCGGCCGGGTGGAAGCTGTCCACTGGCTGCTGTCTCATGGGAGTGGAGCAGAAGGGGAAACTAACTGCGGTGCTCTTCCTGCCCACTATGCTGCAGCAAAGGGTGACCTCACCTGTTTGAAGCTGCTGATTGGTCAAGCTCCAGGGTACAGCATTACGAACACAGATACGTAGTAATGGCAGAGATGAATCTCATGTGGCAGAGGTGGATGAAAAGGAACATGTGACAAACTGTTTTGGGTCAATAGTCTTGTAGGTCACATGTCTCAAGTTATTTATTTGAGTACATTGAGTGCCTTAAAATAAGCGTCTTTTTAAAACAGATGGTGATTATAGTTGCACCAAGCTAAAACCATTTAAAAAAACATTTGTTACTTAAAATAAAATATAAGCATTATTTCAGTTGATGTTTATTTTATTTCTAATTTTTTTTTTTTTATTTAACTTGATGTACTTAAGTAACTAAAACTTAAAATATTACAAATATAGACATAGACAAAACTGTTTTAAAACCACTAAAGTTACAATGAAAAATATAATAAATTCTAATTCAAAATACTAATGAAAAGTATTTTCTCAGTTGTACAAAAATAATGCTGACTTTTATCTAACATTTACCTAAAGTAAATGGACATTTTGGCACGTTATGATGTGTATTCACTTATTGACAGCACTGAGCAATCAGTGTATCAGAGCTTAGCAAATTGAACTGACTCCAACTAAATTACTGGAACAGCATGTGCCAAAAACAACTCAATAATATTTCTAACAGCATCCAACTTTTTAAAATATAATTATAATCAAAAGTTTTGTAACCGGGCTGTATGGGGTCACCATTTTTGGGTGAACTATACCTTTAATTTTCCTCGGTTAGTTCAATTACTAGCACTGCTTTTCCATGTAATGAAAAGGAATGGAGGAAGAGGAATTGATCCGATCTAATGAATCCCATCAAACAAATTCACTTCAGAACCCAAAGCTGATTACCAGTTGTTTTGTGTAAGTCTATCAATCCTGCATCCTGTTCCTGTCACGCATGAACAGTTTCATGTTGTTTTTGTAGCATGACCACATCTGAAACTAAGACACGGAGGCAAGCTCAGGTGGAATAGAAGCGTGTTTGTGCAGTAGTGGATAGGTTAAACTTAGGGGAATGCATATATTAACCTAAGGGGTTAGAAAATCCCATGTGAGAGTCAGAGAGCTGGTGTATAATGGATGCTCCCTGTCTGTCACATGTCACAACATACTGGAAGTGTACCGTCAGAGCTGCTTTTCACTGTTACTGAACCTAAAGTCCTGAACCCTTAACACCTCAAGAGATGCCCACCGGGTTCCACAACCACTATGATTGAAAAGGGACTTTTGGAAAAACAAAAGCGTAGTGAACTGGGATTAAAATGAGGTGTGTACTAGACAGGTTACCAAAAAAATAAATAAAACTGCCAGAGGTAGTGTAGTGTTTGTTCCACAGCTGAGGGGTGTTGTGAAGGTTTTGAATGTGACCTTGTGCCACGCTGCAATGGTACAAACAGGTGTTTGCTTTTTGAGTCTCTGCAGAGTCAAATCAGGAGGGAACTTAAAATGTTGTTTAAACGGGTGCAAAATTTACAACACCAATTTACGTGTTAAAAGTTTTTATTGAATTAATACTCTCATCCAGCAAGGAAACATTAAACAGTAAGGAAACATTAAATTAATTAAAAGACATTACTACATTACTAAAGACATTGAATTACTAAAGACATTTATTATGTTACAAATAGGCCTTCAAAATGATTCATCGCAATTAATCGATTCAAAAGAAAGTTTTGCTTACATACCATATATGTGTGTACTGCGTATATTTATTATGTGTCAAATGTTACAAATCATTTTTATGTCTTTCTAGGAGTTTCTTATGCTCACCAAGGCTGCATTTATTAGATCTAAGATACAGGACAAAACGCAATATTGTGAAATATTATTACAATGTGAAATATATTTTAAGATACATTAAAATCTAATTTATTCCGGTGATGCAAAGCTGAATTTTTAGCATCATTACTCCAGTCTTCAGTGTTATATGATCCTTCAGAAATCATTATCATATGCTGATTTATTATTAGTGTTGGAAAAACTTAAGATTTTTTTGGAATCTGTGACAGTTTTTCCACAATTACTTAATAAATCTTTAATAAATAAAAAGTTAAAAAGATTTTTTGTTTATTTAAAAAAGCATTTATATATTTTCTAACAATATAGACTGTATCATTCAAAAGTCTGGTGTCAGTATATTTTTATTTTGAGATTTTATATACAGTATATTATACAGCATATTTTGCTGTATATTTAAGCATATTTAAGACATTAAAACTTTTGATCTGCAAGGATGTGTTAAATTGAAGACGTTACAGCAAAGATTTATATATATATATATATATATATATATAATATTCTGTTCTTTTTAACTTTTTATTCATGATAGAATCCTGTAAAAAAACGCATTGTAGTTTAGAAGAAATATATACATATAATATATATATATATATATATATATATATATATATATATATATAAACACACACATACATATAGTATGTAAACAAATAAAAACAGAAAAACAGCGTTGTCATAACAGGAATAATTTACACCTTATATAAAAATACAAAATTAACCAGTTATCACTACTAACTTTGCTTATTAAAATGCCTGATATTAACATAGTGGCTGTCTATTAGTACTTATAAAGCATTCTACACGACCATATTCTACGTCCCGATTTCTGGCCAATAGCTAATCTTAACTATAGCTAATAAGCAACAAATTAGTAGTATGAGGCAAAAGTCATAGTTAATGGTTTCTTAGCAAGAAAGGGAACTTAAATTTGAATAATACTTCACAATATTGCTGCTTTGACAATATTGCTCTGAATGGCAGTGAATGTTGTTAAATTCTTTAAGTAAAAAAAGCAATATTCTTAAAACCCACTGAAACTATAAACCTATAGCGAATTCCCCTTTCTGAGCTGGCTACAAATTGATGTAATAAATGAACAGCTCCATACGATCCCATGAACTTTAAATTAGCCTCCAGTGATTAATATCCAGCAGTAATTGGTTTAACAGTGGTGGACATTGACACAATCATGTGCTCTATTTATCCCTACCTAAAATAGTTGATTTACCAGACCTTATATATTGTGATGCCTTTAGCATATGTTTGAATCCTTTATACTGTATGAGTGAATCTCATGTTGATGGCCACACAGGCTAAGATGACCAGTTGTTAAATGAAGGGAGAATGCATATCTTTCATAGATAAGCACATGAATACCAAAAGCGTACCAATACCAATCAGCCTTAAAACCCCACTTGAATAAACATCCAAATTGGTGTTTTCTCAGGTGTGTTAATCGACAGACAAATATGGGCGCCACTCCGCTGTATCTGGCCTGTCAGGAGGGACATCTACATGTTGTGGAGTATCTAGTGAAAGAATATGGAGCTGACGTGCATCTAAGAGCCCAAGATGGTATGACGCCACTACATGCTGCAGCTCACATGGGCCACAACGCATTGGTGGTATGGCTGGTGGGTTATATATTTATTTCTCAACCTGGTCTCATAAAAATATGTACCTCTGTGCACTTTACTGCATGTTTAGCCACAGTTTCAAAGAGAAATGCCCACTTAGTGGCGCTAAAGCACAGGTTCAATAAGTGAACCCTGGCACATATTATTATGTTGACATGGGTATGTAATGCGGTGGTTCAGAATTGAAATATCCGTGGACTGTTGCTAAAATTTAATGCTCTATCATGTTGGAAATATGCCATAAACCTACATGATATTATTAACACGTTCAAAACTGATACAAAAAGGCATTTGTTGATGCAACCGTGCCATTTCAACTTCCTTTTACACAGATTTGAATTGTTTTGTCGAAGAGCTCCTCACCTCTCAAGTACATCTCTGTTCTCCGTAAACCAATGAACAAACCTACTGTCTATTAAAAAGATATGAAGCTGGTGATGTGTGATGCTAACATTATAAAGCGGCAGTTTTCAAATATCCCAGAATATTAACATTGTTTTGAAGTCATAACATGATAATCTTCAAGTAATTGTGTAAAAATTACCCTTTATTTATCGAAAACTCTGTTGATTTGTGTGGAAAGGAATAAAAGGTTTACTGCCTCTAGTGTTCATCTATTTTGGAAACTGCAGAGATACGTACGTTTTGGTACATTTTTCCTGTCTTTCTAAAAAGTTCACTCAGCTACGTTTGTGCAATGAGACCAGGTAGTTATTTCTACAAATATATGCTTTGTTGTCATGAGCTCTACTCTAGGTGCAATACTTGTTTCAGGTGTCCTTCACAGATGTCAGCCTGTCTAGTCAAGATAATGAAGGGGCGACTGCTTTACATTTTGCTGCCAGTGGGGGGCATCATGGCATCTTGGAGAGGTTGTTACGGATGGGATCAAAGTTCAAGAAGGATTACTGGGGTGGCACTCCTCTTCATGATGCAGCAGAGAATGGGGAGATAGAGGTTGGTTTAAATTAGAGTATAGTATGTGGTGTCTAAAACAAAAATGTTTTTAAATAGGTTGTAATAATCATGCAAAAAATATTTTCTAGTGCTGTCGAATCCTCCTGGGTCACCAGATCAACCCAAAGGAAAGAGATGTAGATGGCTTTACGGCTGCTGATCTGGCTGAATACAACGGCCACTTTGAGTGTGCCAGATACCTTCGGTCTGTGGAGAGAAATGTAAGGTTGATTCCTTATGCTGGCAGAAGTGAAATGACTTCAGTAAATTGATCATCTAAGTTAGTGATCATTGTTTAAACTGTCTTACTAAACCCGCAAGGTGCAATCGTGAAACACTGGCATTATTTGAAATTTCATACTGCCCTATCTTGATTGTGGAAATATGGAAAGCAGTGACATAAATGCAGTATGCCATATGTTTTTCCACCTTCATTTTGAAAAATGCTTTTTGAACTGAAAGTCACAAATTATTTTTACTTAAGCTGTTAAAATCGACTTGAAATGTAATTAAAGATAAAGAATTTTAACCCTCTAATGCCTTAATTATTAAATGACAAAGGACGATATTTAATTTTATTTATCTCAATATTAAAGTTTTTACTTCAGAGCAAGAATATACTAATTTATTATTTGTTTGTGAAATGTATTTATATGAAACAGATTTTTTTCTACTATACTAATTTAATTTATTTTGTTTAATAAAATTACATTACATTTGAATTAATATTTAAAAATGGTCTGTTGTTGACATGATGCATCAGAGGGTTAAAGACCTTGCAGTGAAGTGTCACATAGACAAACTAAGACAAAAGGTCAGTTCTCTTAGTCGTCCTGTATCCAGATCTTCCATGACTGATTTGTTTTGACTGACATCTCTGAGCGTCTATGAAAATCAAGCTAGTAACTTTCAAGGTGTCACGTAGCACCTACTTTCTAAGAAGCTTTTGTGTGCTGTGAACCTCGATGGCCTCTCAGCCTTCTTGTTTCACGTGGTAAATAAGATGCTGCTCAATTTAAGTCATACATTTTTCAAGGGTGAACATGGTAGTGCTGTCAGGGCGGGCACAACAACTGAACCACATTGGAAAAGGAATTAATTCCACAAAACCGATGGATCAGTCTACTGAGGATACTGCTGTTCTAGTGATTTACTATATCTCACAACTGTGCATTCTTTCTTTCTTTCTTTCTTTCTTTTTTTTTTTTAAGATGTCCATCTGCGTTAATAGGCTTTAGAGATAGCAGCTGTTTTTGCTGTTCCTATTCAAGAAATGTAGATTTTTTTGCCTTGGATTTCTTCCAACATACCTTGCCAGGCTGATAAAACATGTTTAACAAGCTAATACTGAATGTGTGAGCTAAAATCCATATGAACAAATTTTAGAGCAGCTGAATATTAATTTCTGTTAAATAAACATGCTGTATAAGGTACAGGCCATAAATTTATGTTATACAAACCTCTATGGATTATACTGGTTACTCAGCTGTTGAATTGTAAGCATACCGACTACAAGCTGATTTCCATGGTTGAACCTGCAAATACTTTTTCATTTTGTCATAATTAAAAAAAAGTTTTTCCACTTGTCCAAGTTGGACTGGAACCATAAAGCAACTATTTTTGTTTTGTTTCAAGTATAAAACAAATAAAGCCATATCTAGGATGTAAAGGAACACACACAAAATATAGTAATAAAATAGGCTCATTGCGATTTTCTAGACTGATATAACTAGAAACTATACTCTCATTCTGGCATAATAATCAAGGATCTTTGCTGCCGTAAATGCTAGGGACTATTTTCAGGTGGTGTGTAATATCATTGCGCCTGCTGCAGCCATGGTACGGCAGCAAATTTCCTTGATTATAACGCCAGAATGAGAATATAGTTCCCAGTCATATTAGCCTAGAAAACAGCAACTTTTCATTTTCCGTCAGTCTTATTAAACTTAGTAATAGAAACTCTTCATTTTTGAGTGTGATGCTAACAGGCTAATCAGATTCAATGATCTATGCTAAGCTACAGCTAAAAGTGCAGACCCGGAGATCAGCTGAATGGATTTAAAAATGGTAAAACTGTTTAACTCTAGGGGAGTTGGAAAATGAGCCCATTTAAAAAAACAAAAAAACAAACAAGTGGTGTGTTCCTTTTTTTTTTTTTTGCTATGTCAACAGGTTAAAAACCAGTCAAAGCCAATTAAGAATTCAATTGCGTTTCATTAAATTTGAAGTACCATATCTGAGATTTCACAGAATTAATTGCATGGTCTCCAATCGCCCTGGTCACACTTTTCCATAGATCTAATGTAGTAATATAAGCTCCTTGTCAACATAGGCATAAATAAATAAGCTATTCATTGCTCCTATATCAATGTGAGAGACTGTGTGAGGTGCTGCTAGATGTCAAAAATTAAGCCAGCCTGTCCCAACAATAGAGATCTAATTAGTGCAGGGAGGCTGTTGGAGCATCAGATGCAGCCGCTTGCAGTCTCTCTACGTGCTGGGGGTATATCAGTTACCTTCTCACCAGCCTAGCTCAGGTAGAGGGCCGGGGGCTGAGCTGGTTATGGGATCCACAGGGTTTGGTTTCAGGGTTTTTACCATTCTAATGCTTGGAAACAGATACATGATCTATCAAATCGGTTGGAGAACAGGATGTTTGTTGGCTTCAAACATGCATCTGATTGTTTAGCTTTTTTCCTTTAACCCAAATTTCATTGTAACCCATCTGATGAAGCAGTACTGTCTTGGATTAATACCTATTATAAGATTTCTCCAGTATAAATGTTACTCATACTTGATAAACACTGGCTGTATTGACTGCTGAAGATTCAGCTTTGTCATTCCAAGAATAAATCACATGTTTAATCAGAAAACAGTTATTTTAAATTGTAATAATATTTCAAAGTATTACTGTTTTTACTGTATTTTAGATCTAATAAATGCAGCCATGGTTAGTATAAGAGACTTCCTTCAAAGTCATACCAACCCCAAACTTTCAAACAGTAGACTTTGGAACTTTAAAATAAAATTAAATAAGATAAATACTAGGGATACATTACGTCAAAATGCCCTGATGTAATATTAAAATACAAAATAAATCATAAAAAAGAAATAAAATGTTAGTATATCAAATATTTAACTTTTTTATGACAAGACAAGGTTAGTTCAGGTTGTAAAATGCAATGTCATGTACCTCCTGAACAACACAAAATTATATTTATTTGCAATGAAAAGATTTTTGGTTCACAAAATGTTTCTCACAAAAGATCTTGGCACTAGATTTTTTTCTATTTTCTTATCATGGATACTCTCATGTATTTCATTGACCCAAGATTGTTTCCCAGGCCTTGCACTGGAAAGACTCCATAGGTCTATATCAGCATTATTTCAGGAATAAAGCATTTTAGTTTTCCTCCAGGTCCGCTTATATAGTATTGCAAGTTGTAGTGTACTTCACAAGGTTTTATTCCACCTCAGAGTGCTTGGGACAGGCCATCTCATTTCCTAACGGCGCCTGTAATGGATTGTTTGGGCGTTTGGCCAGAGAGTTGCGTGCTAGGTATTTCCTCATGTTTTGGTTTCATCCCAAAGAGGTCACCCTCCCTGAGCACGGCCTTCTGCTCAAAGTGCGAGTGCCTTCTCCCTGAGACAGCTGCAATCAAATAAACAGATCAAGGGTTTATTTTACAACACGCATATATGCTTTCCTCCCATCTTATTCGGGCAGGGAATTAAGAGGCCAGCTGTATTAAATGCGTTCCTTTTGGCTACCCAAAGAAGGTTTATTTCAGTACAACAACAAAAATCGTGCTAGATGGGGATGAACAGTGAAGCTCTGTGGTTTGTTTATTGCAGGTACTTTCAAGCATTATAAAAATGCTTGGAGAGTTTGCTTTAACATGGGGCCACTAGGGGGTGGTAAGGCAGCTTTTTTACGAGTTTACCCCCTGAGAGGAATCTTTCAACGTGTTTCTCATCAAATGTTCAGTCATATCTCAAGAATGCTCTGATTGCTTTGACCTTTAGTGGTCCACTACACATGGAACAGTGTTTACCATGTAATTGAGAATGCACAATGGCACACCAAACAAATATTTTTGTGCACCTGCAGTTTCAGGGTTTGCTGTAAGCAATCTTCATTTCAAATTTCCTTTTTTTCATCTTTTAAGCCAGCTGTCTTGAAGTAATTTGTCTTTTTGTTTATACGCTGATCAATGAAGTGAAGCAAATGAAGTGCTGCCTAATAAAGCTCTGAATGTTTTATTTTACATTATTTTTTATCAACGATTGAAATGTATTTATATTGTCGAAGTTGAATTGTTCACGGTCTTCCAAAATAAGAACATTGCCGTTTCTGAATTCTTGTATTTTCATGTGCTTTGAATTTGTACAGTATGAAAACATTCTGAGAAATACTATGTCCTACAGAGTTTTTTGCTCTTGGTGTACCTGTTGCAGTTGAAGGTGTATATAGGCTTGAATCTGATGCTTTCTCAGCTCATCTGGCTCTATGGAACTGGTTCCACACTTCAGAATCTCAGCAGATGCAGCGCGTCATCTGGGCGTCATTCACGTACTGTATCATGAATAATTTAGGCATTCTACTTATTGGAATTACCTCTAGAGAAGAATGCATATTCAGATGTGGGGCATATCCATGAATTTAACTAGCTTAAATGAATTGCCGCCAAAATTTCCTTTTGATAAAATCTAACACACATGGCAGAAATCTTTGTATTCAGTTTGGTTTCATTTGGTTTTCACAGTATTTTTATATTTCTATTTAGCAATTATTAAATACTTGTTACAACTTCTACTAACCTTGCCTTTTCATAAAACACTCAAATTATCTGTCTTATTAACCTTCACACATAGTCATGAGGGTCTACTGCAGGTGGCCTCTTTTTGATGCTGGATAGAATAAAGTAACAGACCTGATTGTATTGCCACCCGTTTTTCCAGCGCATACATTATTAAACAAATAATGGAAAGATTTTGCTCGTGCAGCTCCCCATCTTTCAGTCTAAGACTTGAAAACAGCCCCCCCCCCTTACTGATTATTGTCGATGTGTATAAGGTCACATCCCAGTCTAATGTGGTTTCAGAGATCAAAATAACAACAAATGAATGAACGAGATGCAGTGTCTGATTTGACAGTCTCCTGCTTTCTATCACACTGCTTGCTTGTTTGCATGTGCTGATTGGTTTGTTCATTAGTGACATTGCCTGCTACCCAATCCACTGTATAAATTATTAAGTACATTCTCCTATTAGAGTTTATTGTTTATTGTCTGTTGGGCTATAGCCAGTTGTTGGGATGGTGTGGATGGAGACATCACATCTCTGGGTTTGGTGTTCACATCGTGTGTCACTATCTAGTGACACAGAGTGATCAAGCGCTGACTGTGTGGATATTGGACTATAATTAAGAGGACGGTAGTTTGTAAGTACCTCTTGTGCTGTAAATACATGTTGTGTTTGTAGAGCTAATGCATTGTTGGTATCTTTTTTTAATAGTGTGATTATTGAAAGTTTTTACATAGTGTAGTCTATCTGTTATTTGTATTGCAGTATCTTTATTGTGGCTTTGAAAGCTTACAGTTAAGGGCTTCTAATAAAGAATTAGTATGTATCATTTATATCCAATTGGTTGAATGTTACAATTCTTTATTCTATAGACAAATTTTATAATACTTTGTCTATATAGTTAAAAAACAAAACGGTAAAAAAAATAACATTTTAAATTCTAGAACTGAATTTAAGTATCACAAAAATGTAATATGCAGTATGAAATATTTAAATAAGTTGTGGTTTGTAATATAGAATATATATATATATATATATATATATTTTTTTTTTTTTTTTAATGGTAAAAAGCTAAAAAAGAAAA
>JAUMHI010000041.1:8055287-8096723 GCA_032359435.1 Enteromius unitaeniatus
ATTATGAAATATTTAAATAAGTTGTGGTTTGTAATATAGAATATTTATATATATATATATATATATTTTTTTTTTTTTTTTAATGGAAAACAGCTAACAAAGAAAAAATGCCATCTTCAGCTCATTCATCATCCTTTCTCCATTTTAACATAAACTTTCCAGCACAGACGATTTGCTGCTGTAGACACTTTGGACCATTTTCTCTAAATTCTCTAAATTTAAAAACTGTCAAACATGTTCATCATGTGTTTTTTTAACCGAAGGTGTAAAAGTGATTTAACATAGTACGTATTGCTTATGTGTCAACACAAGTGTGTGGTCTTGAATTCCTCCAGAAAGCAGAGAGATGAGGAGGTTTTAACCTTAACCAAACCTTACACAAACGGTGCAGGCCTTCATATTTCTACCATTTCTGGCTTCTGTCTGTTTCAGCTCTTCTGTGTTGTTCTGTTAACTTCATTCTGATTGTGGTAAGGGTCTGGCATATTTGAGTGATTTAATCTATGAGTTTTCCCTTCTAAAAGAAAAATACTCAAAAGTTCGGTACGAGGCTTTCGGTTCGGTACGCATTATGAACCAAACGAGTCAGGGAAAAAAAAGAGATTAAAAAATGAATTGTGTAAAATATAATGTTTTGATAAATGAAAAATGATACTTTAGCATTAAATGTAACTTACTCTCTTAAGGGTACGTCTAAAAACGAGTGAAAAGCTCAGCTTTCACGGTTTGAAACGGCTCAAATCTACTTTTTTATTTTATTTTTGCTGTATCGAAAACATACCGAACCGTGACACTACTGTATCGAACCAAACCGTGATTTTTGTGAACTATTACACCCCTAGTTTCTACCATAATACCATATACTTAAGGATTTGCTGTAGTCTCACTTTCTCCATCAGTGTTTGTGTGGCCCGCGAGGCAGAGGATAGAATGGGAGGACCGTGTTACTCCTGCATCCACTGCCTAAGCCACAGCAGAGGATAGCTGATGAAAACCAAATGTGCCATGGTGTTCACTGGCTTTGATTAGACCTTCACACAGAGACAGATGCATCCTGATCGTGAGTGAGGAACTGAACTGCTGCTCAGAGGTCACGAAGGAAAGAGATTCCACTTCGCTAATGTAGTTTTGCCCCACATACCCACATTACCCCTCCCAAAATTTGATCTATTTATGAATTGCACAACTTCTGGGAAATTTATTCCTGCCTCTGCCCAAGCCGTGTCACTGCGCATTTCGTGCTGTTTGGACATCAAAGTGCCGTGCAAGAGGAAATTGGGAGGACCACCTCAAAGAGACAAAGCAAAATAGCATGCTGCGGCGTATCAGTGTTCCCTTTGATGCCCTGTGCGTGTGTGTGTTTTACAGAGAGCCCTTTGAGAGCCACATTTGATATGCATTCTGCATGGAGTCCATTAGGATATTACAGTTTCATCAGCGGTGATCTAAATGTTTCCATATACTCTGCATTTTCCCTCTGGTAAAGTGGGATCTAGATGTTGGGCTCAGGTACAACTATTTTGCCCCCCAGCTAGGGCCCCTCTTACTGTAATGCTCGCATATCGCTGTGCGGACCACAACACTGCACAAAAGAAAGACCACAAATAGCTGTTTTTCATGTGTATGATTGTGATGTTCTGCTGTGTAGTGGATCAAATGGCAGTAATTGGCCAGCTATTCCATTGCTTTACAGATCTGTGTGAAATAATGTGCTTTGAAGGCACACTACCTGAATCAGTAAACATTTGATGATAATAAAAACTCTCTGTATTGCAGCTCTGTCCAGCAGGTCAACCACTGGAAGAGACCTGTACTGTAGAGGAAGAGCTCAGAGAGAAGCCGGCTGTGTCGCGACAACCCAGCTCTGATTATTACAGACAGATCACTAATACACACAAAGCCATGGACAGTCTTAAGGTGAGTTTTATACGTTAATACTGTTTAAATGACAAAGCATATATCATTATATCTGTTTCACAAGTGACGCTTCGCAAAGAGTGCCCTTGGTAACTGTGGCTGTCCGACAAGCCACACATCATTTTCTCACGCAGTGAAAAATACATCGCAGCGCACAGAGAAAACTGATAATGAGCTAACAGACAAGACATAACAGGTTACTTTTGGTATTAGCCTTAGCTTCCAAATGTGCAAATTTTAAGAAATTCAAACAATAAATACCATATTGTTGCTCTCTAATTTGCTGTGGCATATCCCTGTAGTGTGAATGTTCAAGTGACACATGTCTGGTTTGTAGGACAAAAGTGTTTTGATTGCCTGTCGATCAAACTCCCTGTGAAGGGTTAATTTAGTGGCCAGTTTTTTCTGCTTAATTCATATATAGGTAGCTGTCTTCTAAAGCAGTGTCCTTACAGCATGGTACCTCATTTCATATGCGGCTTCATATGCCCTTTACTACTTGAAATAGTTTATTAGTGTGCTGCTAAGCTAACTATGCAACACTAACAAGTTAAACAACACACATTGATACTTTTTAGTATTGCATGGCTTTTTTTAAGCTTTATTCTGTACTACATTTGTCTTACTTTGTTTACTTTTTTACTACTGAGCATTCATGTAATATTAACTAAAGCCTAAAGTAAGCTTTAACAGGCGTTTATGCATATGCTAGGGAATATGTCAGACATTTCTAACTGCGCACTGTATGCTTCGCTCGAACACGTGTTTGATAACAACACACTACAGACCACAACGTAGTCGTGGCCTAATGGTTGAGAATCGGACCCAAAGGCTGTGGGTTCGAGTCACAGGTCCGGCAGGGATTGTAGGTGGTGGGAGTGAATAACCAGCACTTTCTCCACCTTCAATACCAGGACTGAGGTATGAGCATTGGCTGCCCACTGCTCCGGGTGTGTGTTCACGTTGTGTACTAGTTTGCCGGTAAAATAATTTAAAAAAGATAAGAAGATATTTTGAAGAATGCTGGTAATAAAACAGTTGTTGGTCCTAAAATTTTTAGTTAAGCATGTATCCAGTACCTGTTTTCACACACTCTGTCACATAAAATTGGCTATTCTGTACTTTGAATGGCTACACATCCAGATGTACAGATATGCTTGCAATCGCATCAAAACTATACTTTGGGTTTTAGATATATGAGCTTTAGATATATGATGCCTTAAAATGTTAAGAATAGAAATATTATGACAGAAAGGTGTGCTTTAATGGATTATAACTGGCTGAAAGAAGTGTCCAGTTTCAAATGGCTGACTTTCCATTTAATTTCAATCCCACCAGCATCCTGAGACAGAAGATTCCCCTCAAGCCCGTTACCCCTCTTCAACGCGTTCACCTTCTCCTCCCCCTTCCACCACTACCCCCTCGCCTCCATCTTCTACCTCACAAGGGAAAGCTTTCCAGAATGTCCACATGGCCACTTCGGGTGAGAAAGCCCTAAGGGGCTGTTCAAGAATTCTATTGCTCTTTTGTAAATCTATGTTTTGCAGTCCTGACAGAATTTTGTGGGTACTGCTGTCACCATTGACTCATCTCTCCTTAATTTCACTTGATGACTTAATTCCAGTTCAATGAGTTATGGTAATCAGCCTATGGGAACATGATCAGAACATAACTGGAAACAGATGAGAGTAACAAATGATGTTCTTGTTCTGATTGTCATTGCAGTGGTGAAGAACCTTAGTTCCAGTATGCCTCCGAGTAAGCCAGTACCAGAGAAAGGGAAACTGTTTATGGGAGAAATGAAACTGGGAGATGTAAAATCCATTGCCAGCCTTAAAAAATCTGGATTGACAGCTGATTTAACAGTTTCAGTTAAGACATTTAACATTCACATTCTCTCATAAACATTGAGTGTAAGGTTGTCTTCATCACACAAGCAGAATACTGTTTTCATTCCTGTATTAGAATGCTATATAGAGTTTCCATTTTATAATCAAACTGAGTCCCTTTCATTTTCAAAACTTTTCTTTGTGTGAGAACAGAAATGCACTGGGTAACTAGTTGTTCAAACTTAACTGCTTTGCACTGGACACAATATTTTTTTTTTACATTATAAGATCCAAAATCATATGGAATGGAAAGGCAGAGGTTTTAGTGCCAATCATTGTTTTTAACCAGAACAGTTTAGTTTAGTGATAAATCCACCATACACTTCACATTACTGTTATCATGGAATTCACCATTTTAAATATTTACTACACTGTCTGTATAGTTGCCGCCTTTATTCATTAGCAAAATGTACAGCACACACATTTCCAGTAAAATCCATGGTTCTTTTTGTTACATTTAAATTTTCTTTATTGATATGAAAAAGGTTGTTTTAGTAAATATGGTTGTAAGTACATAAACACTAACCATGTGAATGGTTAGTGACTTAAACTTTTAAGAAATTAACTAAAGCACTTTGCAAAGGAACACATATATGCAAAAGAAAACTGCATCAAAAGTTGATATTTTATTTTACATCAGTCAATCATGATTGTTTTTTTTTTTTTGTTTTCAAGTAATTAAAGTGTTATACTAATTAAATAATTAAAGTGACTACCAAGTAAATAAAACTGTCAAGGTCCAGAAAAGTATGAATGACATTATCAGAATAGTCCATCTGCCATCAGTGGTTCAACATTAAAATTATAAAGCAAAAAATACTTTTTGTATGGAGAGAAATAAAAATAATGACTTTCTTTAACAATTCTGCACCATATAGCTTATTTGAAGAGTATTCTTCAGCACTTCTTCAGATACTCAATAGATACAGTACAAAATGCCGCTGTGGTGACGCTAATGTGCCATATAGGTAAATAATGTCATTATTTTGGTTTTCTTTCCATACAAAAACTATTCTCGTAGCTTCATAATGTTATGGTTTGAGCCACTGATAGCAGATGGACTATTCTGACAATGTCTCATATATTTTTCTGGACCATGACAGTATATTTTACTTGGCAGTCAATGGGACAGTTACAAACCTCCCAGTTTGCATCAAAATATCTTAAATTGTGTTCTGAGAATGAACAAAGCTTTTACATGTTTGGAACAACAAATAATTGATTAATGACAAATTTTTGGGTAGAGTAACCCTTAAAGTGCCCATTTTGAACTACAGTACTTGTCAATGCATTATTGTTTTTCTCTTTTAGAACAAAATGGTGGTGTTACCGACAGAGGAGGCTAATTTGTCTGATATTGATTACCTGGTACCCATGCATGATGAGAAGGGCAGACCTATAGCAGAATGGAAGAGACAAGTGATGGTTCGACAGCTACAGGCAAACTTATTTGACCAAGAAACCCAGAGGTTAAAGGTGAGCTGCATTTTAAATACATAGAAAAAAAATCTGAGAAGATGTTCTGACTGCAACTTTCTCCATGTTGACTTTTAACAAAAATGTAATATTATTTAACAGGAGAGTGGTTCTAAATATACAAAGATGGACAGTTGGAGGTTCTCCCAGGCTCACAATGCCATCCTGGGTCCGTTTGGAGAGCTTCTAACAGAGGATGACCTCATTTATCTAGAGAAGCAAATTGAGAGTGTCTCCATGCAAAAGAACTGTGAGGGCTATGAAGTGGAGCTTGCTCGTCTGGCTGAAGAACTTCGAAACATTCTCCCAGCGCCCATCGTCAACATAACAGTCAACACCCAGTACAAGAACTCTACACAGACTCCATTACCCATTTGGTGCAACCGTATTTCAGGCATTGTGAAGAGCATGTCATTGCTTATGACCAACCTTACAGACCAGCCCCACTGTAAAATGCCAAACACAGAGCTTGTGAATGTCTTCTCTCAGCCATCAGAGAGGAAAGCCATCAATAGAGGTAGGAGGATGAAGATAGAAAATGAGATTCAACAGTTTGGGGTCTCTGTGAGGAACTTAAAGTCCAACTTCGAGAATCAGAACGATCCCTCACAAAATAATTCAGAGATGACAGAATCATTCAGTGAACAAGAGCAAGAACCAGTAAAAAATGGTTCAGATGAAGTCTCTCAAAAACAAGAACAAAGACCAGAGGTTGACGAGATTGATGATTCATCTTTCGACTATGTCATCAGTGATGCCATGGAAAGTACAACTCTGCGCAAAGAGCGAATTGTGGTCTTGTTCCTGGGTCACTGGAAAAAGTCGGCTTATACGGTGACCGTGAGAAATGCTCAGAGAAAGCAAAGCGTTGATTCGCTGGATATATCTAAGAAGCCGAAGTGTGAACGCAAAGCTAGCTTAGATATCTCCCCAAAGAACGCCATGGAAAATGGCAAATTGGGGCACTTCTTTAAGCAGAGAAGTGCCATCAATAAGATGATTGGGAACTGGAGAAGCATGATCTCATTTGTACCATCACGGCAGATTCGAAGACTCAACCGGCAGCAGGCAATTTACTCACCTGAGCAGTTCCTGCCCCGTGTTGACGGATCTCCCGTCGATTACGACACACTGACACTTGACCTCTTCATGCTCGGCTACTTTCACATACTTGAGCTAGACTTGCCACCAGATGAGAGGAAAATGAGACACTTGCTGTGCTTTGAAGTATTCGACCACGTGGGGCGTTTCACCTGGGAGACTGTGCGTGATTTTCACAAGGCTGTAATACAGGACATTGAGGTGGGGAACCGGGAATGGAAGGATGGATTTGAAGACATTAAAGTGAAGTTTTTTGGAGATGGAACAGGCCAGCCAGAGCTTGAACACTCAGAACAGACAACGGCGGTAGAAATGAGGCCTGTGCCTAAAGTCATTGTACAGACGCCTACCCCAGATGAGAGCAATGTCCTGAAAAATAATGCAGATATTAGTAGTCTGACTAATGAGGAGATTTGCAAATATATTGACCGTAGTTTTGCTTTCTGGAAAGAAAAGGAGGCTGAGATATTTGATTTTGAGGAATGACAATAAGCCTTTCGAGAGCGGGTGGTGTACATAGAGATTCCTTCTTTAAATATATGTATTTTTTGCATTTGATGTAGAACATGTACCAATATTTATACAGTTGTGTAAGGCATGCTTTTGCCATTTATTCTCCAATTTTCTAGGAGTGCAAGGTAGAAGACTGCCATAAAGTGTTTGTCTTTTTGTCAGAATTATCAGTATGTGGTTTAAAATGATTTAAAAGCCCTTTTCTGTTTTGTTTTTGTAACTCCTTGAGAACATTTAGAGACGTAATTTGCACCAGTATTGGAGGCTGCTTACTCTAATGCTTAAATAAATGATCATCTGACTGTTTACCCCTATACAGAAAGTTGTGTGTCTCTCTTTAAGAGCAGGTGGGAGCTTAACAGTACTATTTAGATTCTGAGTATAGCCCCCTAGAATGACCGGCCTAAAAATAGCAGCGTGAAAGACAAGCATGCTGTCCCAGTGACTCTGCAAAAGACAGCGTGTCCCCCATCTTAGACAGCAGCAACAAAAAAAGGCTTCCTTCTAAAGAAGAACTTAATAATAAATAATGTATGATTTCTGCTTTCATTCACAATCAGGTAAGTTCTGTTTAAGTTTTCTTGTTTTATTTTGTTAAAAAGTATGGCTAAACATCCACTGTTGTTCCGCCAGTGAATTTTTTGCGTGCAAATTCTCTCTCAGGCAAAGAAATTAATCCTGAATGGTCAGAATCAGATATATTGTCTTTGGCAAGAACCTGTTTTTAACTCTGGTGATAATCGTCTGATAATTTGACTTATATTGGTGTGTTAACATGACTTCATTCTCTTCCAATTTGTTCCTGAAATGTTCTGTTACCAAGCAGATAGTCTGAAAATGTGTCCTTAGGTCATAGGAGGCTTCACATTGCTATGATTATTAATGTTGCAATCGGATTGCATGTGACTGATTATACCCATTTGTCTTGTCCCATGTAGGTTAACACTGAAAACATCTGTTGGCTGGCCCTGAAAGCATTAAGGCCATAGGTCAAAGTGTCGTCATGGTGCGTAATATAGACGATCTAGACTTCTGCCTCTCTTCCCATCCCCAGAGCATCTTAGAAGGCCTGCGTTCCCTCTGTTCTCAACCCAAACTTGTGGATGTCACCTTGAGTGCAGGTGGGAAAGATTTCCCCTGTCACCGGGGAATCCTTGCTCTCTGCAGCCACTACTTTCGTTCCATGTTCTCAGGAGATTTCGTGGAGAGTATTGCTGCTCGTGTTGAGCTTCATGATGTAGATCCCAATGTTTTGTCGTCCTTGCTGGACTTTGCTTATACAGGGAAACTCACCATCAATAAAAACAATGTTGAGGGACTCATCTGCACATCTAGCCAGCTCCAGTTCCACACCGTCCGTACTGTATGCAGTCGATATCTGCAGCACCAGATAGATGCCACAAACTGCTTGGGAATCCTCGAGTTTGGAGAGATCCATGGCTGCCCTGAAGTTGTCGCCAAAGCATGGAGCTTCCTTCTTGAAAACTTTGAGGCAGTGCAACAACATGAGGAGTTCTTGATGCTGGAGAAAGACAGACTGGCAGCCTGCCTGAAGGATGAAGATCTGCATATAAGAGATGACCGGTCTTGTGTCGAGGCTGTTTTAGCATGGGTCGGGCATTGTAGAGACAATCGGATCTGCCATCTGCGAGAATTGTTGGGCTTGGTTAAGCTTTCCCTCCTCACAGAATCCTACCTCAGTGAGAACTTGCTGAAAGTGCCGTTGGTGCAAGACTCACTAGAATCCAAAGAGTTCGTAGAGAGAACATGTAGAGAGGTCAGACCAATTTCTTTTATATAGAAATCTCTTTTATGAACATAATTTTCCATACAACAAATTCTATTTTTTTTTTCCCTTCAGAAGCGAGAAATGAAAGGAGGTGAGTCAAAGCAGAGAGTGACTCAGAATGCCCTCAACCTGCAGGAGGTTTTGTTTGTGATGGGTGGCCGCTCGCTGGATGACTCGGATGATGAAGATGATGATGAAGATGAAGACAGAGATAGAAGGTTGCACCCCAGAAATTGTGGTTTCTACAACCCAAAGCTTGGTAAGGACAACTTCAACGGACACTGCATACTACCGGTCAAGGTATCACTATGGATTAGAAAGGCTGTGGTGCTACTCCCATAATTCACTCAGCTTTAACTAACTGTTCATAAGCAGGGGTACAAAGAAGCATGATTTGGAGTTTTCTCCAAAGGATTGGAGCTGTCAAAATTACAGTAGAACATGTTTTATGTAATTTGGTGGCATTTGCTGACATATAAATGGATGCTTCAATGCGAGTAACAGAGAAAGAGTACACATTGTTTATTTACATAAATACATATATATTTACTACTGATATTGTAAAAATACATAGCTTGAATATCAACAAAGTTACCCTTTGACTTATGTTTCACATAATGATACGGGTTGAAAGAGCTTTTATTATTTAATATATTTCATCTTTCACTTTATCATCATTCTTAAATATTAAAAGTGTTTATGAACTATGTGTCCGAACCTTTGATTATTAAGTGTCAACAGTAATTTTCTACATGAATTGATAACACCATGTTTACTCTATTTCAATCTGCATACTGTATATTATTGCATTTTATAAGGTTTACACTTAATACGTTTTTTTTCTGACAGGGCAGTGGTTTCAGCTACCTGACTTTCCCAACTACAATAAATGGGGTTATTCTGTCGTCTCCTTAAATAACAATGTGTATGTCACAGGTGAGCCAAACTCTTTTCATAAGATTTTAAGCTGTTTCTAGAGGCTGTAGCTCATATGTCAAAAAAAATTTTCTTCACAGCATTTATTGGAAAATGTAGATTTTGCTTATTGGTTGTTTTGGACTGTAAGCCTCCGACCATAATGACAAGGAGGGGGGGAGAAAGAAAGCAGTAGGCAACTTCTATTTTTACCTAGAGAAAACAAATCCACAAATTTTCTGGGTATTTATAGAGACTAGGCCCTTTGGGAAAGGATCAGTGAGATTTATAGTTTTATTGCACACATGAATGGAATGTCATCTCCATTGAGGATTTGGAGATGTTAAGATAAAACAGTCCCATCTTATAGACAATCCTGCTAAGACTCACATAAGATGTAACCACTTTAGAAATGTGCACAAAGAAGCAGAACATTAACTTGTGATGATGACCTGGGAAACTTAAGACATCATTGCCTGATGTTCATAAACTGGGACATTTGAACCCTCCTTTTGAGCTAAGGATTTATTCAAATAAATCAGCAAAGCCTTCATCTGAATGAGAAAAACATGTTTTTTTCTTACTCTCAGGAGGATCAAGAGGGTCTCAGTCCAACACCTGGTCCACCACAGAGACATGGAAGTACATTACTCGTGAGGGCAAGTGGGTCACAGTCGCCCCGATGTTGCGTCCCAGGACTAACCACTCTTCTGCAACTCTCAATGGAGAGATTTATGTAATTGGGGGTAAGAAAACAAAACAGTTGTCAGCTGAAGACTACAGACAAAAGGTTTTGAGTCAATGTATATGTACAACTGGATATTTTTCATGTAAGATACTGCATTGTCTTTTCATTGACAGGAACTACAATGGATTTTGTTGAAGTTGAACATTATGACCCGTTCAGTAATTGCTGGACTCTTACGGGCCCAGCGCTGAAGTATGTGACTAACTTTACAGCCACATCATGTGAAGGAAAGCTTTACCTCATTGGTTCTTGTGCTGTTAAATATAATGCCCTGACTATGCAGTGCTACAATCCTGTCATAGGTAAGAGACAACTCAAGTCACCATGATTAACTGTTAATAATAGACATTATGAGTATCCAGCAAAAACAAACCAAGTTTGCCATAGCAAAGCTTCTAATTCTACATTACAAGGAGTTATGTTGGAACTAGTAAATCAGAATAATTATATGAGACACTTTGCAAGACAATTATATTGTTTACAAGTAAATTATAATACTATTCACTTATGGAGCCTTGCCAACATCTAGTCATGACTTCAGTTCAATACCATGTAGTCTGAGTATACTTTTGCTAATAAGATTACTTTTCTTCAACAGATAGCTGGTGTATCATCTGTTCTCCTTTTATTCCTAAATATCTCTCATCTCCCCGCTCGGTTTCTATGGATGGAGTCATTTACCTTGTAGCAGATAACACCAAAAAAGTCTATCTGTACGACCCAGAGGGTAATATGTGGGAAAAAGTGAGTTTTAGATTATATCTATTATTTTTACACAGAAAATCTAGAAGTGTATGAAACGTTAGCTCATGTTTTGCTGAAACTGACAACTGTTATTTATTTTTGGTGTTTTTTTTTTTATCCCAGATTCAGTTTTTACACGCTCTTCATGAGAATGGGGATTTGGTGGTTCTAGGTGGGCAGATGTACGTGACAGGGGGGCACTGGAAGGGCATGGAGGGGGATTACGGTGTGGAAGTGGAAGTATACAACCGAGCATCCAACACTTGGAAGGTGGAGTGCTTCCTTCCCAGGCTATGGACTTATAGTGGCTACTGCTCCATTTTCCTGGACACTTCCCAGTGGACTGAATTCTTCCCTGAAGAGACTTAATACCTGTTCTGTCCCCTAAATCTCAACATGCTTTCGAGCAAAGCTACATTTTGTATAGTGAGTTTTGGTAATATTATACATTTTTGATAAGGGGATTTTTAAATGACATTTCTTTACCTAAATCTACCTAGCTGTTGTTTGCTTTCCTGTTGCCAGTGACAATTAAATTAAATGGCCCTTAGTTTTACATGTAAATAATATATGTATGTATACATACATATGCAACTTGTGTTTTCCTCTATGAATGTAAAATTTGAATTTGAACATTTTAATTGAAATATGTCTAATATTCTAATGTCCTTGGCAACCTTCGATTTTTTTCATTTGACTCGATTTGTTTTTATTTCAAAATATATGTTGTTTTTATTCATAACCATGTATTAAGATTTTACAAAATCGTGCTGTTGAAAACCCCTGTTAGTTTTCACTAAGTGCAATGGATATTTAACAAAGTGCCAACAAAGACTGGAATAAACAGTGTTTGTGCAGCAGCGTCTGTAACTATGGAAGCCAGAAAGCTTGCGTTTTCATTCTCATGACAACATGCGAGAGCGTCCGGTTTCCCTGACAACCAGAGGCACCCACCTCGAGCCTGTGCTGTGATTGCTACTTTTGCACTTGGGACTGTATTCTAGCACCGACTATTTTGCGTTAATGCGCTTATGCGCGTTATTAAAGCATCAATATTTATTGGAGAGCGCACTTTGCACGCTTTGTCTGTAGTGCAAAACTTTGCAAGCCGTTAGGACTTTATTGGCGTGCATATCAACTTGCTAAAGCGTTTAAAACACTTAAAGAAGTGCATTGGCTCGCTACCAGTTTCCAGATGAGTTTTGAAGGGGATCGAGGACTGGAAGCCGTGATTCAGGTGCGTGTTTTCCAGCGGGAAAACTGATCTTCACCTGCTGTAACTTAAACAGGTTATTGCTGTTACCTATTCAAAACAGCATGTGTGAATGAAAGAGGAGAGAGCTTGATTTAATATTAACGAGCCTTGCGATGTTTCAACAAATTAAGGTCGATCAGTGGGTCAGGTTCAGGTTCTTCTGTGAAACTTGAAGACAGGTGACTCATTTCCTTGTGCTGTTGTGACATCCAACGAAACTGAAACAGAGACAGGCGTGACGAACTAGATGCAATAAATAATACATTCTAATCTAAATTAAAAAATACATCACGTTTTATTATCAAGCATCAGAACTATTTGAGCTTTTGAGAATAGGTCACCTGATTGTAATGTGTGAGCCCCGCTCTTCTTACACTAATGCTGGTGATGCAGAAGCTGGAGGTGACACTGCTTAACCCAGATAGTGGTGGAGAGGAGAAGACTTACACTCTGCGGGGAGATGAGGAGGAGTCCAACGTCACACCCATTCCTGCCCGCATCCGTGAGATCATCACCAGAAACCTGGCTGATACGCCCACAGGTACTCTACACTTTGAATGAGCTCATGATAGGTCTGCTGAGATATCAGGGTATAATTAGAACACATGCATATTCTGTCATTTCCTGCTGTGCTGTTCTTCTGGTGACATATCAGGCGAGAGCAGCGAGGTGGAGGAGAACGGGCTGGTGAAGGATCTGCCTTCTCAGATGTGCGCAGACAGAGACCAGCTGCTTAGCAGGCAGGCTGCTCTCACTAGCCGGGTAGGAGCACATGTACAAACCTCACACACATGCCCTTGGGTCTCTGGAAATCTATAGGATCATCCATTATTTTAGCAGTACCAAAAAAAGGCTGTTTTGCTGTTTCATTGCAAACTGGAATTTGTTTTCATATATTTGTTTTTGTTCATTTTTACATTACATTTATTGTAATAATCATGAACGCACTGATTAGTTCTGCAAATAGTTTTACAGTTTACTGCACTTTTCTATTCTTCTAGTTATTTACATTCCAGTCATTAATTTTTTCTCCTCTAAGCTCTATCAGTAGTGTTTGTTGGAAAATGAATCACTTTTATTTATATAGCGCTTTTAGCAATACAGATTGTAGCAATGCAATGAACATTATCAAGTATGAGAATAGAGTGATGGTAATGTATAATGACGAGATTAAACTTTATTTATCAAATGCAGAGACAGTCTCTGTAATTAAAACAACGATAATCACTAGAAATTAGGTGCCCCCAACTAAGCAAGCCAGAGGCAACAGCGGCAAGGAACCAAAACCCCATCCATAAAAGAATGGAGAAAAAAACTTGGGAGAAACCAGGCTTAGTTGGGGCCAGTTCTCCTCTGGCCGGACGCCCAGCACCTAATTTCCAATATGCCTAAAGCAGGGATTTACACACTGTATACACTCATCCGCTGATTTATTAGCTTGCTAGTATCTTTAGAACTGCCTTATTACTTTGTGGCATTGATGGCAAGGTGACAGATTTCAGTTCAAAATGACATGAAATGAAGTTGCCGCAAATATGTTGGCTCCATGTCCATCTTCTCTTCCTTCACATCCCAAAGGTGCTCTTTCGGATTGAGGTCTAGACACTATGGATGCCATTTGAGTATAATCAACTCCTTATTATGTTTATGAAACCGGTTTGAGTTAATTTGATCTTTGTGAAATGGTGCATTATCCTGCTGGAAGTAACTATTACAAGATGGGTACAACTGCAGCAAGACAAGACCCCAACGGTAATTAGTAATTGCCAAATTGCCCCCCTCAATAGTTTAAATTATTTCACTGATCTGCTGCACTTTATTATCCAGCACTCTGTTTGTTGTTAGGATGTTAATTTATTTATTTATAATTCCAAATTGCTACTCACTGGACATTCCCTGTAAACCCAAGAGATGGTTGTGCATGCAAATCAGTGGTTTGTGAAATAATATCAGCCCATCTGACATCAACAACCTTGCAATGTTTACAGTCACTTAAATGAGCAAAATGTAACCTAAATGACTTATCTGAACTTTTACAGTTTCATTTTCTGCTCATAGTTATTTGTTTATACTGTTACACTTTTAAGTTTTTGTTTGATGTTTGAGGGGTGAAGGAAATAATGTGACCTTGTTGTACAAGGTTTTTGCAAATTATTATTAGAGCCAAACTTTAAACAATTTTTCTTGGCAGTCACTGATTGTTTACAGTTTAATGGAAGCTACTCCCATAATTTGGGAAGGAAAAAGTTGGATAACGGCTAATGAGTCAGAAGTCTCCTACATTCACAGGAAATAGCTTACCTCTGTCATGAAAA
Source organism: Enteromius unitaeniatus (assembly GCA_032359435.1). Classification (NCBI taxonomy): domain Eukaryota; kingdom Metazoa; phylum Chordata; class Actinopteri; order Cypriniformes; family Cyprinidae; genus Enteromius; species Enteromius unitaeniatus. The sequence goes on from JAUMHI010000041.1 coordinate 8,069,950, forward strand.
AGTAGGTGGTTCTGTGATCTCATAACCTACTTTATACATGGTTTTACGTCCTCTTTTGTCTTTTCAACCCCACCCAAACGCATTCCCATAGGTGCATCGGAAATCGAATCAAAACCAACCTGATATCGATGGGAATGTGATCTTGTCCTCTTGTCCTTGGCAATATGGTTAATATCTCTAACAACAGCGTATAATAAAAAACATAAGCCTCCATGTGGTGTAAGCATATGATTGATGCAAAGTTTCTGAAACCTGCGTATTTGCTTCCCTGCTTGGAAGTCAGAACATGCCGGTATAATGTAGATTATTGTCTTCCAACTCTCTAGGCCTTCCGTAATGGACACTAAGGGATTGTCGATCAGTAACTTGGTGGCAGGGGTTTCATGCACTCTGAACTAATGCAGTCTCAATCCAGGAAAAGATTTTAAGTGAGTGTTTTCCTCTGTCCAACAGATTTTAAGGGATTGAAAACAGAGGAGGGACCATCACTAATAACGTGAGAGGTTGATGGAGCACCTTTGGAACCTATTCCTATTTTCCTTCATTTTTTCTGCACATGTTGGTGGATAGACAGATGTGTGTGTATAGGGAAGAGATCAAGAGAGGGAGTTACAGAGGCTCTTTGACAGAGAAAGAGGGAGCCACATGGCTTTGAAATGGAATATGTGCACAGCAAACATCAGAGCCGCAGTGCTCTTTCCGAGAGGGAAAACCCGTTTGGAGTTTTCGATAAACAAACCGTGGTAAAGGGCCATGTGAAAATCAACTGTGTCACATGGAATGAAATATATTTATTTCTGCTTGAAACCGGACTTTGGCTCTGAAAAATGGAATGAACACCCTTGCGTTCATGAAGGATTGATGTAAACTGAGCCAGAGCCGTAGTTTATTCTGCATCTACATTTCATTACACGTGATCAAAGTGGCAGCTCTCTGATGTCAACATTTTTGAGTCCGAAATGAACTTATAATTACATTTCACGGTGTTTTTTTCAATTCTCATAATTCTTTTTTGTAAGGAAATGTGGGTACTTAATTGTGCCTCATTTGTATAGCATACAAAACCCTCAATCCTCAGTTTCAATTTAATTAACTGGCAAAACTATTTTGCCAAAAGTAAAGATTAAAACGTAAAAATCAAAAACTGGTTCGCAGAGCATAAAGTTTGTTGGAAAGTTCTCTTTAAATTTCTGAGGTTTATAGCATCACATCGGCCACTGTCCCCCACCTTGCTATTTAGGGGAAAATAAAAAGGTCATTGGCCTTCTCTCAAGGGGCTGTGAAAGAAAAAGCTCATTTTTCATAGAACACAAAGCTGCCATTTGTGATAACAGTGCCCTCTTTTTCCTCGCCAAGTTTAATGAATGCCAACTGTGCAGATTGCTAGTGGAGCCTATTTTAAGATACAAGCTATAAATAAAGCTTAATTAGTCTGGTTGGTATAAATAGTCTTTTTTTTAATCCACACATTTATATTTTTGGAGAAGAAAGACCTATGTCACATGCACTTTAAAAGTGGAGCCATGTCTGTCTCTCTAACGTTCTCCTCTCTTTGTCGCCAATTTAAATCTGTGTGACATTGTGAAGTCAAATGAGAAATCATAACTAACATAAGATGTGATGGTAACATACACATAACTATACACTGGGTGCAAATATATTAACATGAGATAATGAATCTTAGATTCTTGTCTACTTCCTGTCTAAATTCACCCTCAATCTGTTTTGATGTGGGAATGACATATTCTGGTGGAGTGTTATCCATTTATTCTGTCATTTCCAATTGAAGCATTTGTCATTGTGTGTTTTCTGTGTGCTTACCACACAGAGCTTTGTTAGAACATGGAACGTTTTTCAGTTTTTTTTACTTTATAGTTTGTGGTAGTATGTTGTTGTGCTCAAAAACAGCTGGATGAGGCCCAACGTCAAATATTGTTATTTCTATCTTTTGTGGTAGCGGGTCAGTTGGAAATTAACTGTCAGTTTACATTTCCAAACATTGTTTTTGTCATTAATTGTAATAATGCAGTGAGATTATTGTCTGCACAAGGAGTCTGACAACAGCCACAGAGATCTGATCTGATCATCATCCAGTCTGTCTGGAATGACATGAAGTAACAGAACAAACTGAGACAGACTCAATCCAGAAGAACTGTGGCAACGTCTCCAAGAAGCTACCTGAAAATCTATGGGCAAGTGTACCTCGGAACAGAAGCTGTTATACCAAACATGTATTTGATTTAGTTAATAGAAGTTACATTGATAAATGAAATCTATGGCATTATTTTTGAAAGCATCCTCATTTTACAGCATTTTTGCACAAGTGTCTAAAACTTTATACAGCACTAGAGCTATCCAGGTAGGTTTTTTTGAAGCATCTTGAAGACGTTGCCACAGTTCTTCTGGATATAATCTATAGTAACTTCTATTACTTCATGTCATTCCCGACAGACTGGATGAAGATCCGATCAGATCTCTGTGTGGAGCACTGGCTGTTGTCAGACTCCTTGTGCAGACAATAATCTCACTGCATTATTACAATTAACGACAAAAATAATGTTTGGTAATGTAAACTGTATTTCCAACTGACACGCTACCGCAAAAGATCGAAAAATAACCAACTTAACCATTTTTTGTTGGTAAAAATACTAGTGGCCAAACGGCTTTGCAATACAATATAAACACAAGCACACTGTGCTTACTTTGTCATGTAAGAATATAGTAAACCTTATATAAATTGGGGCCACCATTTTAAATTGTAATTATTTTTCACAATATCATACAATTATGAACAGTAGTGTATGTACAGTATATGCAAATAATTTAAATGAATTTAATAAAAATTCATTTGTTTAAAATTCACATCCTTGCTTATCTTAAAGAGGTCAGTACTGTACCTGTAAAAGTGCTTACAGAGTGCTACTTACCTGCTGTACTTTGCTTTTCTACATGGTGTTGATTTGATTTAGTTGTTATGCTGTAAATCACAGACTTAGATTTAAATAGATTCAGGTGGGCTAGTTTTTACTGTCAACCACTTGGTTTATCCAGTTTATTTGACTCTGCTAAAATAGGTGATGAAATGAGAATTTATCTCTTTTTATCTCTTCGAAGTGTGTGGGAGTGTTGGTCGGTTAACTTTAGTAGACCTTTGAGATGTTTCTTGTTCTCTAGTCTGGCAAATACCTTCAAGAAGTTGGCTTTAGGGGCTCTCTGTGAGTCTTCAGTCACTCTCTCCTGGCCAGGGCCACAGTGACATTGTGGCGGGATAGACCCGCTGTGGCACATCTTACGACACTGGGCAAATTGAAAAGGAGCAGTAAACCCCATAAAGTCCTTCTCATGGCTCTTGGGACAGTTTAAGAGTGGCCTCCTAAACAAGAGTTGGAATGGAAATATTTGGAAAGGGAATGAGGTTTTGCTCTTGAAAGGACACCTCTGTCTCCTGGTGAAATCGCAGCAATCTCTTGTGACCCTTGAAAATTGCCCCTGAACCGGGATAAACCTTGACCCAGTTTGCAAAGCTGCATCGTCTCAGGAGGACGAAGGAAATGTTGATGTGAACTTTGACCTTTCTGTGTTGATATTGGACAACTGCCAGTTTGCAGTTTCTCAGGCACTAGGGCCGTGTACATGCGTGTGTATTTGTGTGGGAGTGTGTAAGTTTGTATGTGTGGGTGTGTGTCAGGGGATTGCATGGGTATATATTTTACAGCTCTGAGGCAGTTTTTGGACCGGGATTGTGTGAGACAGTCTCCCTGTGTGTTTTTGTAGGAGTTACCCAAATGTAGAGTTAGATGTATGATAAAGCAGAAATGTTAACCAAATGGAGCACTGTAGAACAACAACAATCACGGGCCACAAGCTTTTAAGCTGAGAGATAAATCACGAAACAAGTGAAAAAAGGGTTTTGTAGTTAAACTGTGATGCTATTTGTCAGAAAACCTTTTTGAATTGATCTGGACTTGCAGACTAGTTGGAGACTTTTTGACGAAGAGCATGGCAGCTTCCAGGCACTGCGCTTTTGACCTAATCCCCATTCCTTTTTGCTTTAAAGGTCTTGTCAAACATGATTGCCACTGATATGCTTGTTTTGTTAGAGTGCAAATGGTGCACTGTCTTTGACTCAGTGTTTAGGGTTTGTTTTCTTGCCTACATAAAGCTGCTAAGCCTAGCAGTGCTCGCGAGTGGAGCTGAGCCAGTGAGGTTGGATCTGTCAGCTGTCTGTGAGTCGTAAAAGTGATTGACGCTCCAGAGAATCATTCCTCAAAGTAGGGATCATCCCAGAGTCCTCACTACATTTAATTAAGTGTCCTTTATCTTTTTCCATATTTCTCTCTTTTCCCCGTTTGACTGTTTTTTTCATTCTTTCTTTTTTGTCTGTGGGAACAGCAGAGCAACTTCCTAGAAAGTATTTTACCATTTGCTTGCCATTTCATTTAGGTGTGACGTCTAAGCAGCTTAGTTATAATTGTCCTGAATATCCATCGTTCCAAAAGGGATTGATTTTAAAATGAAAATTTGGTCTTTTGCTTAGCCTTGTTGTGTTTTCCTAACCCATATGGTTCACAGAAGAATAAATTTTAAATAATATGATTGATCGCTTCCATGAAATTAAACCGGAACTCTCAAGTTTACAAAACTGTTAAAAATTAACACTATATTTCTATAGAAGTCTTAACAAGCCACTATAAGATACTGTCCCGCTTGCACTTGCTAAGATTGAAAAAAAATCTTCTAGGGCTTAACAGCTGGTCTATGTGGTAGGCTAGTACATCAGGCAGAATATCCAAACACTCACCAACCATTCATCGACCTTAAAAACTTTACATAGTCACTCAATGTTAGGTAATCTAGAAAAATGTGGATATGTGGAAGCTGAACAGCACTCACTGCAGGACAGATGAAGACGCTGATGCACACACTTGATCTTAAAATCCCTTATTTTTGGTCATACAGATAAGAGTAATACATCTTTTGATTTTGTAAAGACTCTAGATTTATTTGTGTGCACTCACAATAACAACAAAACATTGCGCTTACATGTATGTAAAATAAAGCGAACAGGATGCGCTTTCTGCCGTCCCGATCTCTGTGAACTTGAGCTTGTGAACTCCAAAATTCAGTGTATTTGCCTTACAGATACTAGTTTCAAATTAACCAATTCAACAAATATTCTCAGATTATGCCATTTTTAGTCATGGGCAGCCCTAATTATCTCCCACTCACACAGGTAACTTTTTGTCCCAAACCGGCTTGCAAAATCCCACAGGTAGAAAGATATTTGAGTCCTGTATGATACTGTCTCACTCCAACATTATATACTTTTTTGTTCTAATTCCCATACACCTACATGATGCATTTGACCTCACCTTGCTGCAATTGCCACAAAAGGCAACATTCTTTTCCTTTAAAACTTAATAAACCTGCAGATCTTTTTATTTATATTTGGAATTAGGCTTTGAAGGAGTACCACTAATCATTTTCCATTTTTTTTTAATCCTGCACGTTAACAATTCAAACCGTATAATTTGTCACGCTCAGCAGTGTCAGATCCTATGGGTTTTCAGCAGTCTATTGATTGATTTGTTATGTAATGAATTAAACATTGATTTGTTGTGTACAAAGTTGCAGTGTCACTGACTCAATGATCAGTTTGCAGCAGTTAACAGCTCATTAAAAGCTCAATGGATGTGAAGATTATTAGAAAATAACGTTCTTTGCAGTCTGTTGGTTACCTAAGCTGTTGGATGGCTTTAGAAGGCTTTTCTAACACTTGGTGTGATTGTGCATTTGCCTAATTTTTAGAGCTTGAACACTTCAATGCCTATTCAGTCCCCAACAACCAATTTTTCCATTTGCGTTCTGGAACGACATGAAGATAAATTACTTAAAATAAGAATAAATTACTTAAAATGACTGAAGCTCTATTTCTTTAAAGGTCTAATATCTTTCTGATAGCTGTGATTGTGTCACCTCACACAGCAGTTAGACTTTTTAGTGGAAACAGGCATGGTTCCTAAATAAGTCATTGTGTTAACCACTATTTTATTAACGTCCTATTCATGTGGCTTATTTCTTCTTGTAGTTTATAGTTTAATTTTAAAAGTGCATATGTTTTATACTTGTTCACTTGTTTGTTTACATCCATCGCTGTGGAAGGTGATTGTAAATTCCAAGCTCAATTGATGCAATATTGCGCATGTGAACATGTGTTTGTGTTTGTATTTTGCGTGTGGACACTGCCTGTGTCCCGTTTTTACCTCCCAGTAGGTCTTCTCCACAGCAGCTGTGGCTGTGGTTGTGGTCAAACAGTGCTCCATGGTGATGGTTGTTGGTTTGTGCCTGGGGGCTGCAGTGGGGTCTCTGAGCTGGGGAGCTTCACAGCTCTCTGATTCTTGGCCAGCATTGTGTAATCACTCACAGTGGCGCTGCAAAAACAGCTTTCACAATCAGCTGGATGTCTCTCACCGGGCCAGCACTCCAGCGGGGACAAGGAGAAGGGCATATTAGTAGAAAGAGGGCGGCAAGGCCCATGGGACGGGCGTGTTGTGTTTATATGTTTGAGTTTGAATTAATGTTTGTGTAGGCACTAGTTAATTTGCACGTGTGTGAGATCGAACCAAAGTTAGCACAAGTATGGGGGAGTTTGTTTAGGTGTGTGCGTGTGAGTGTGTATATATATGTAGAGGAACTGTACGTCCGCTCCAGCTGTGTTTGGGAATCTGACAGATTATTCACTACATTAATTCCCTTTATTAAGCCTCTGGGTCCAGGCCAGGCCAGTGAGAAGCGCTCACAGCTGTAACCCCCTCCATGCCACAGCATATGGCTGATATGGGAGTGATACTGGGAGCAAGATATTTTATCCTCACTGCTTTTGCGCTTGTGAATTTGTCTGCACATGTAAGTCTATGTGCTTGTGTGTATAGAAATATATTTGTCCTGTATTTGTGTGTATATGTAGGTGTGATTGACCCAGTATCTGGTATGTGCTTTTTAAAGTATGTGGTTTTGATTTCCACGTTACGTCATGACTGACTGCTAATGTGTTATAAGAACTCATAAAAAATAAAACAGTTGCTAAGTAATGACTTAATTATGTAACTAATGAATAATATAAAAATCTGGCAACTGCTGTTTTATTTGTTTGAGCGGTAGAAAAATGAATGTTAGAGATGAGTGTGGTCTTTCGGCTTATTTTATTTTTTATTTTTTTTGTCAGACTAGGTCACTTGTTTTGCAGAGTGCACCCTTCAAAATTAAACATCTTTAAACATTTACTGACCCTTTTACTGACATCATTCTAAATCTCTGGAATTTCTTCTGTGGAACACAAAAGTGTCCTCCACAAACGTTATACAGGTTTGGAATAACTTGAGGGTGAGTAAATAGTGAATGGATTTTCATGAGAATTTTAGAGACAGTTCACCCAAAAATAAAGAAACAACTTCATTTACTTTCATTTGATTTAAAATCTCTAGGATATGTTTTATGTATATAATTTTATGTTCTACAGTAATACAAGTTTGTATAGGAACTCGTTTCTGCCACTGAATAGAAACTAAAAAAATTTAATTTTGACATTAATACAATTTTTTATCATACAATTCTGACTTTTTTTTCTCACAATTGTGCATTGACATCTTGAAATACAGACTGTCTCTTCACAATTGTGAATGATAATATCAGAACTCTGAGATATAAACTCCATTATAAAGTCATAATTGCAAGATATAAACTGGCCATTCTGACTTAATCTCAGAATTGTGTGATATAAATGTCAGAATTGCCTGAAAATTGCATCAGTTTGTAGCTTGCAGTCTTTAATTGAATTACAAGATGTGAACTCGCAATTGTACGAAATTATGTATTATTCTAAAAATTTGCAGTTACCTTTTTTTGTACTTTTTTATTCAGTGGCAGAAAATGGGCTTCCATAGGTTTGGAATGACATGTTCACCCAAAAATGAAAATTCTGTCATTACACTTAAAAGAATAACTAAAATGTGAGAAACCTTTAGTGCTTGTAAATGCTTTAACCTCTGATTAAAGCCAATCTCTGACAATCCATCAATTTATAGAAATGTCAATAATAATCCTCCTCATGTTTTGATATTAATTAAGCATAGCTGACAGAATATCAGTCCGTTTTAGTGAATATTCTGCAAAGATGGAACCCCAGGAAGCTTGACGGAAAATGAACATGATTCTAAATATGTTTTCTCTCATATTAGAAGATCAATCCACTCTTATGACCACATGGAGGGAGAAGTCGAATATTCTTGGCCCTTGTGCAAAGAGCTTTCAGTGGCCTTGAAAATGTTCTCTTGTTGGCAGATGAATCAAAGTGCTGCCGTTCCTTGATGTATTGTGAAATATTTATCAAATGAGACAATACAAGGAGTGGCACAAATCATAAATATTAAGTAATATAAAAAATGCTAACTGAAAACACATTTTAGATAGAGGGCAACATGGGGCCTCTCTCTTACCATAAAAAAGACACTGAATCCGGGGAATAGATGCATTAAAAACAGTGGAAATATAAACCATGCATCCGGTCTTTTGAAATACGTTGCATGTTGATCGCTATTGTAAAATGTCAGTAGGTGACCTTAAATGAAAAGCGAGCATTTGGGATGGGGCCCCTCTTGCATTAGTCGCCCTCAGAGGCCATTCTGAATGCTTGTTCTGCTGTGGACTGTAAGAACTACAGATATAATGTTAGGTCAGTGATCTGTCAAGCTAAAGAAAGGACAAAAAACTCAACATAAAAAAGCAATGAAAGCAGTTCATAGTCCACTTGTGTGTTATATTGCAAGCCTTCTGAAGCCATACGATAGCTTTATTTGAAGAAACCTCAACTCTACTAAACTCATAGCTTTCAATGTATAAAGCGTACTGTATATAGCATCCATGATGCCGGTTAGAATCAGTCACATCAAACTTCCTTCATGTTGTCACCAAACAAAAGACTTATGTGAAATGCTGTTTTATTTGAAAGCAATACAGTACAGGATACAATATAGTTCAGCTACAGGATGAATATTATTGCAAAACAAAATACATTTTAGTATATAAATATCAGCAACTGCGCCAACTTGCTTTTTTATGCTTGGTTTGTTCCTCTAAATAGAATTTGTTTTGCAGGGCCATAAAAACCTGATGATGACCTAGTTTCAATAAACTGTTCCATTAAATTTTATATTTTTATATAAATATAAAATAATTTTAAATCCCATGCTTTACAGAGGTTTTTTTTTTGTCTCTTGTATAAAATCTATATCATGTTTGCAATCTTGCTGATTTTCAGGTTAAAAACAGCTCTCTTGGTTGTGTGAAACTGCAAATATTATATGCATGATGCAAATATAAAAGACAAAAAAAACATACAGGGTCATTATTTCTCCACCCATATATTGTGAGCATTATGTAAGAGTTGTATTTAAGAAGTGATACACAGTAAATTTGTGGACTCTCAATGTTTTGTTTGCTTGTGTGTTATAGGCACATAGACATGTGTTATAGTCGCCTAGAGTCAAACACCCCCATGAATGCTCACCCTGGTTCGTTGTGCAGGGAAGATCTTAACCAGAATTTTAAAATGACTTCTACTGTAAGTACATTCTATAAAGCTTTAGTCTGAGCAAAAGCATGTGGCTAACACCCGTGTTTGAAAATTCATCACTTATACATACACTGCAAAGGCTGAGTGGCCTATAGACACGTGTGACAGCATTCTCCCCATGGACCAGAGCCAAGCCTGTGGCGGCAGATTGGCTGCAACATGAGAGAGCGACCAGCTCTTGAATTGAATACCATCATAATGCTGGGTTTGTTTAGTGCCGCTAGCAAGAAGGATCCAATATCGACACATGTCATTGCATCATCCATCAGCCCTGCTTCAAAAACCTTCTTTTTGATCCGGCTGGTAAAGTTGCCTTCAGTAGCAAATCTGAGATAATTTTTTTAAAACATGGTTGTAAAGATTTGAATTGAAGAAGTTGGTTCTGGAGAGTAATTAGACTCAGGTTGATACTATTTTCTTAAAGTTTGGTAGAAGGACAGATGCTTTACATCATTTATGCACAGGGGAGTTGATATTGCCTGTCCATCAGGATACTAATTACATCTCATCAATAAGTATCCTAATCATATGTTAAAATGAAAATATAACTTGGATGCTAACCTCCAAAACATCTGAGCCTGAATAAAAGGTAATTGTGATTTTATACCTGAAAGTCACCTCTATATCTATATCAAGCAGACTTTAAATTCTTGTAAATCTGACTTTGTTTCTCATATTTAAGACCTTGTGGCAGAATCTTTTATATTTTATAGTATGACCAGATCTCACAAACCTCAATTTATATTTCAAACTTGTGACTTTCTAGTATTTGTGATTGTGTTTAACAATGTACAGTAAATGTAATTTTTTTTGGCGAAACTGGACAATACACAGTGTGAATATATCTTGGAGTTGTGATTTTTGTTTTGCATAACTGTTATAGTCTCAAATTTGTACAATGTGACTTTGTATTGTCGTTTCTCATAATTATCACTTTGTTACTCACATTGCAGCTTTATATCTTACCTTGTGACAGTCATGATTTTGTTTCTGGTGACTTTGTCTTACAATTTATCATAACTGGTACATTGTGTCACAATGTGACACAGTGTTCCAATTGAAATATCTCACATCTCACAATTGACCTGCTTATTTTTATTTTTTGGAAGCAACTATATTTTATGGTATTACATCCAGAGATATATACACACTAGAGGTGTGCTGTGCTGCACCCCTGACCCCCATAAGCTTTCAAGACAGAACAATATGCTTGTTTGTAAGTGCCATTTTTTCATGACTTTGCATCAAACGTTTTTTGTGTTGTAGCAACAAATTGCCTCTAATTGTGCCAAAATAGTTGAAAAGATACATAATCAATAGGGTAGTGCAGCTGTTTCCAAAGGAGCCTTTAAACACAGCTGCTGCTGCACCCAACATCCCCCCTCTCTCTTCTGACTCGTCCTCCACCCATGTTTTTCATTTTCTGTTCGCTTTCAAAAGCTGTCACCTTAACAACGGGCCATATAATAAGTCCCTGTTCCCTTATGAGCCCTGAACCCCAAAACCGCCCAGAGCCGGGTGCTGGTTTGCCCCTCTTTGTAGTATACGGAATTAAAGCTCTCAGTATGACTGTTTGAAAATGTTTTATTAAGTTTTGCAAAGCCCTTGGCTTCAGTCAGGAACAGGGGGACTATTGTCCCTTGCATCTTCTAGAAGCTGCTGTTCAGCTTAGCAGCAGATGAGTGTTAGCCTGCGATTTCAGTATGACCCGTAGTTGTGTGTATTACTACTTTGCAAAAAGGATGAAGGTGACTCTACTTGCACCTTTTACTCTCTCTACCACTCTCTCTCTCTTTTTCTGGCTTTGTTTGAATCAGCTGAGGCAGCATGTTGTTGTGTTGAGAGGAAACATGTGGTTTCTGTTAGTAGGGACTGGGTGTCTGGCACCATGATATGCACTGGGGGTTAAAGGAAGATGGGAGGGGTTGGTGGGTTAATGGGACATTGAGATTGAAGACCCCGTAGGAGGATGGGAATCAAGAGAGAAACACTCTGCCATTGTGACAGACAACTTTCTCCATTCTATACTGAGTTTTTCAGTGAATATATTAAAAAAAAATTATTTGAGTAGCAGAAATGTGTGATTTTTAGAGAGACTGGGGCAAGTTGTCAAACTTTAAACTGCAGTTAATACTTCTCAGAGTGGGTTTAGGTCTCTTTTTTTTGGCATTTCTACCTTTATTTTGATAGCACAGTAGCTAGACAGGAAACAAGGTGGGGGAGAGAGAGAGAGACAGGATCAAGAAAGGTCCACAAGCTGGGACTTGAACTGAGGACCCCCGAGGTGCAACTGTATTTGTTGGTGCATTTTGCTGGATTCACCCAGAATTTAAGTTTTAGTTTAAAGAAAAAGTTTTTTTTTTTTGCATTGTTTAACATACAATTCACTTACTTTCAGCAGGGCATGTTTTTCCAATGATACCTATGGTTTATAGGCCTTAATGCAAAATTGTACAACAAATATATAACAAAAATCATGAAACAGCAAACATAAATAAATATTACAGTAAGATGCTAAAGTATGAAACTAGACACATTGCCTCAGTCTTACACTCATTAAAAATACTCTTTTCCTTAGACTAAAATTTAACCTTTGGTTTGAAATCTAACATCTTGCCTGATTGTATGCCAATGTGAATATAAATGAAGCTTGTGACTTACCTCTGTGGCAATGCAACCTTTGTTTTTTCTTGTTTCCAACAAAAATCTAAACACATAATTCAAGGATACTTAAGTCTTTTGATTGTGAACAGCCAATCAAAAAGGAACTACAAGGTGATTAAGCGGTGTAATGTGTGCATATGTCTTTGCAGCTGGAGCAGATGCTGTTGCAGCAGTCAGGAGATTCAGACCAGCAAAGTGTGTATGGCGCAGAGCAGGGTTGGCTAAGAGAGGAAGGACGATCTTATAGGCTGAAGCTCCAGGCCTTTCAGGAGAGCCAACACAGACAGGCTCAGCTGGTGCAGAAACTACAGGCAAAGGTCCACTGTTAGATGTGGTCTCATTCAACACATTTAATTTTTGTCAAAGTTGGGAAAGATTCTTTGAGGGGAAAATTATTTTGTAATTCTAGGGTATTTACTTTTAGAATATACATATCAAAAAGAAACCATGGAACGTTGGTGTAGTTGGGAATGTGCTCCATCTTAAGTTGTGGAGTGAAAGTATTTGTCTGTGTCTGCAGTTGCTCCAATATAAGAAGAGATGTGGAAATCTAGAGCAGCAGGTGCTGGAGAAAACCTCAGAGTCAGAGAAGCTGAGGCTCTCGGTAAGTCTTACTAGAGAACTTCACAGTCATTACACTATTGACCTATACCTTACACTTTAACCTGCCCTTAAACCTACCCATACCCAAAGTCTTTTGAAATACAATATGAACACAACAAGTGCATTATACTTATTTTTTTATATAAGTACATAGTAGTCAAAGCCACCTAACTGGTACATTGTGTCACATTGTGTATAAAGTGTGACCAATGAATGAATGCACTTATATACCTTTTTATTGGATTTTAAGAAACTTTATTGTTATTATTATTATTTTTTTTTAATTTTAAGAAACCTGTCTGCTCCTGTGACTTTTCTAATTGTTGTCAGGTTTTGTACTGTATTTTGGTGTGTTAGGTATAAACCTGCTTCTGTCCATGTATTTAGCTCCAGTCACACCTAGGCTCTTCAGCACACCGTCTCCAGCGCTTTGAGCAGGAACACAGTATGGATGTCCAAAGTAAACTTGCTCTGTTGGAGGATGAGCAGAAACGGTAAGAACAAGAGTGATATCCGCTTCTAACAGGGAGAGGTGCAGCAAAACATGCCGGGGGGCAATTACTAAAATGAAGGAGAATGGGTGAATCAGCCAAAGAGGATGTCAAGACTTGCTGTTTGGAGGAGAATTGTATATTAAAAAAAAAAAATAGTAGCTGATCCATGGTGGTCTGCCAACTAGCACCAGTTTATATAAACTAATGAACCAGTGATCTGCCTGAACAGGTAATGGCCAGCTAATGAACAGCAGTAACTTGTTGTAGACCAAACTGGAAAACCTGCATGGAAAACAGCATGGACCAGCTATCAACCAGCTTAACCAGCTAATAACTAACTGGAACCAACTTGGACTGGTTAGTTGTTGGATTAGACGGTTACACTTTATTCTGATAGCCCATTTTTGACATTCTACTAAGTAAATTAGTAACTTTGTACGTCAACTACATGTCTAATTATCAGTTTTTAAACTACAAGTCTACTAGTAAACTCTCCGGTAAAGTCTCAGGGTAAACTGTGAGGGTAGGTTTAGTGTTCGTAGAATAAGTTGCAAATTTTCTCATAGTCAGTATGGTGTATGTTGTGGAGCCATCAAAATAAAGTATTAGAAGATATTAAGCAGACAGTTTACAAATACTCTAATGAATACTAGTTGACATGTAGTTAAAAAGATTTTTACTTACTTTTAGTAGAATGTCTAAAGTGGACTATCAAAATAAAGTTTTACTAATTAGACCAGCTAATGACCAGTTTGAAGCAACACGTGAACAACACGTGAACAACACATAGTAAGGAGGTAAACAGAGCTGAACTGCTTTAAATTAAATCTCCTAGCTGCCTACTGCCTACAAGCACATACTGGAAATGAATAGTTTTAGAAGGGGGTGTCAAAAACAAAAGGTGTCCAGTTTGTCAGACTTAATTATCACAGCCTTGTTCACCATGTCAGCCAAATAGTTTTTACTGCACTTCATACAAAGAGCCGGCCAACCTACCAACCCAGACGCCAACCTTTAAAAGAACGTGATTTATTGTGCCACTCGCCTATAATTGAAATGGTTATGGCAAACTCTGGGCTGCAAAGCTGCCAAGCTCTCATTCATTTTTACACCTTAGGGCTTCTGTCAGAGATCGCACTGCACAGTGCAATTTATCAGATCATCTGTGGCTCTGCAGTATTTTAGCACAACTTATTTAATTTTCTATGTCAGAGAAGTCAACTGTGCCACAGCTTTTTAGAATTTCCCAGCATACCACAATTAACTGAGATTTAGCAGGGCAGTAGTATATGCCTGGTATACTACTGCTAAAATGGCTTTGTGTTTTCTCAGAGGGGCACAAGCGGAATTAAGCCAAAACAAAGAATCACGGAGCAGATCTACTTATTGAAAATGATTAAAACACATTCTTGTAGCTTTGATCGTGTCTCTCTCTGTTCGTCGCCCTTACTGCCTCACACCCTGGCGTCAATCTTTGTATGTAACTGGGTGGATTCTTTCACGAATGATGTAAATAACCCTGTAAACTATTTGACAAGCAAATCTGGTGGCAATTAGGTTGAAGCTGACATGGACTTTATAAAACTGTCACGCACATTCTCCTCTAAGCGTGGCTGGCAATGTAGAATGTGACGTGGGCCTTTATAAGCCTGTAAACATAGAAGCTTATAGAGGCCATGCAAAGGAGGGGGGTGAGATCATGTGTAAAGTTTGACTCTTGGCTTAACAGGTGGAGGTCTGAAGAGATACAGTGCTCTGAAGCAGTTCCATATATTTCACAGGTGTTCTGGTTTGAGCCAGGTTAATGCGCTGCTCCGGGAACAACTCGAACAAGCCAACGAAGCCAATCAGGCCCTGACAGAAAGCCTGCAGAAAGCACGAGAGGAGGCAGAGCAGAGGGACACGCGACTCAGGAGGGAACTTGAGGTGAGAGGGAGGAGGAAAAAGAGACAAAGGGAAGGAAGGAGAGATCTGTAGTGTGTGTTTTTATCCAAATCCACAGTTTAAGGAAAATCTTTCCCTAATCCAACCCAATGAAACTCAACTCTGGAACTTGTGGAATTCCACCCTGGTGCCTGTTTTGTCAGTCTGGACACTGTCTTTGTTTTAAATCATTGTTGTGATTTTCTCAGCTGTTGTTTCCTGTGAAAACATTCCAGTCGATTGGAAAAAAAAGAGCGAAAATTCATTGCTCGGTGCAAACATCTGGTGATATGAAGGAGCTCATGTAGTATTCAGCCTCATACAGTCAAGAAAACTTTACTGTATCAGTTGTGTATGCGAGTCTCTCAATGTGTGCACCTAGCAGTTCAAGTTTGTGTGGGCGCATTCATTATTTTTTGTATGTGTGCATCTATAATGGAGACATCTTTAACCTCTTTGCCACCCTCCTTATTACTGAACCTGCCGACCATATGGCCGTGTCGCTCTCCCGCAGATGAATACCTCCCGAAACGGCCGCGAGCAAGCCCGTGTGCGATCTCTGTGGCGCCAGGCTGCCTTCCTGCGAAGCTCTTTCACTCAGCTGCGGGCCTTCGCTGACAGGTGAGTGTACTGTAGCTTGCAGCCAGAACCCTCTTTCCCAACCCACCGCCATTTATCCCCGCTCGGGATCAAAGCACAGCAGGTCACTTGGGTCACCCCTCACCCATCCTGACCGCATCGTCCTGGGAAATGTGATGGTTAGATTGCCCTTGAGATTAGTCTTGAGCTATCCATCAGAGCTAAGCTTGATGAGGGCTCGGCCTGTGTAAATGCTGTGATCATTGTTGAGTAATTTGCTGCAATGTGGATTACTCAACACATGGACAGCGGAGAAAATGTTCACGACCCTTAGTCAGACACGACACCGTTCAAAGAGTTTATTCCCAGATCACAATATAGTTTCGGCCATCTGGCTCTCGTCAGTTGCGAACAAAACACATTTCCTTGGGAGCGTAAGGAAATTGTTGTGTAAGGGAATTTCATTGCTTCTGCTGGTTGTAATAGTTTTTTGTGCTTTACAGGAGTCTGTCGGACATGCGAGCCGAGTGTGCGCTGGCTGGCCGTCGTCTTCAAACGGCCTGTGTGAATCTGGAGGCTAGCATGAGCCAACCTTGTACCCCTGCTAGCAGTGGAGTATCTTCACTGGAGAATCAACTAAGAGACAAACTGAAAGAGGCTATGCAGCTGCAAGCCCGCTTTGATGCAGAGAAAGTAGAGCTTAATTCCAGGTACAACATGTCTGTCTGTTTACGTACACATCCCATTCATGTTTCAAAAGTAATATACAAGTGTCATCATGCTTGAGCAGCATGCTGTAATAAATAGGGAGCTGGGGTCAAATTATCATATTCAAAGGATTTCAGAGTGTCATAAATTTTAGCACCTATCCCTAAGCTTTGAATTGAGTTATTGATGTCCTGAACTCACATCTCCTAGATGATTCATTGTGCATTGTCCTGAGTGCTGACACACAGGGAAGGTCAGCACAGATTGCCTCATCTATCCAGCTATGTGGCATGCCAAAACTAGAGAGAAAGCGTGTCTCTCTATTTGCTGTTCAGTATCCTCTACATTCTTCATTTACTTGTATAATGTGCCAGTGGTCCATGACACTTTCTTTTGAGAGCGGATCCATGAATCTGACAAAGCAGGGTTGAGGTCTTCTGATATATGGAGTCATTGCAGCTTCTTTCTTATACATCTTTTCATCAGTGACGGTTTTATAATGTAGAGAGCAGAGATCACTCTCCATTTTGATATATGAAATTTTAGCCAAGATTTTTTTGCAGCAAGAAAAAGGGCCATAGATAAATGGGTATCAAATAAGCACACCTTAGAGTGATTGATCATTTTTGTCTAAGTTGTGTTAATGCTACGCACTTGCACATTTTTCCCTTCACACTGTGATAGTATGTGTTCTTATGCAGAAGAATGATTAATGTATGTCCTAGAAAACCTCAGAACATCATAAAATCTGTGACTATTTCAACTTGCATATTAGAACAATTGAAAAGGGTGTTTTTTTTTCTTTAAAAAATACTACACACATCAGTTAAATACCTTCATGTCTAAAGCTTTAAACCTTCCAAAGGTGTGCTAAAGCTTTAAAATATAGCATATATGTGATCCATACAACTCTTCTGAAGTCTTCTGAATCTAAATGATAGCTATTTTGAAAAACAAACTAAAATATACTTTGTTATTCACTTATGACACTGACTTCCATTGAATAATTAACCATTGAAGTCAGAAAATCAGATGATTTGTGAACAAATGACTCAGGACAGTTATGTGAACCAGTTCTACTGATAAATTAAAATCGAACACTGCTTTTCACATAAATATGCCAAAGAGAGCTATTGTGGATTCCAAGATTTTAGTGAATGATAACTTAATTTCAGTCTGTTCCTTACAATCTATCATATGACTTAAGAAGTCAGAAAGAAACTTTTCTGATACTTTGTTATTATACTTTGATTGATTATGTATCGGTACAGGATCCTGGAATTGGGTGAAATGGTGAAGAAGCTCAGAGCACAGAACACTGAGAAGGAAAGCAATCTGACAGCACTGCAGAGCAGCTTGGACAGGATGGTGAGCAGTGTTGCAGTAAAATCATTTACATTTAATCATTCAGCAAATGCTTTCATCCAAAGGGACTTACAAATTAGGACAATAGGACCATCAAAAGAGCAACAGTATGTAAATGCTGTGATGAGTCTGGTTAGTCTAATGCAGTACACATAGCAAGGATTTTTACTTTTTTTTTTAATAATAAATGGAAAGAATAAAAAATGTATAGAAGAGATGGAGTTAGTGTTAAATCAAGTTATTATTTTCAGTGTTATTTTTTAATGATTAAAAAAGAAAACATGTAGATAGGATATAAATAGAATAGAGTGCAAGTGTTAGAGGGTCAAGTATTTTTAAATAAAAAGAAAATAGAGTCAAGGGTAGATGAAAGAGGTACACTCTCCTCCAAAAGTATTGGGACCGTGAGGCCAGTTCCTTTATTTTTGCTGTAGACAGAAAACATTTGGGTTTGACATCAAAGATGAGTATCAGACAAGAGATTTACATGCCAGGTTTTATTTACAGGTATTTACATTTGGATATCACCTTTTGTTTAAATCCACACATTTTTCTTGTGACCAAAAGTATTGGAACATGTGACTGACGGGTGTACTTTGTTGCCCAGGTGTGTCCTTTCACAATTATTCAATCAATTATTAGCACTGAATGTCTATTCTCAGTTTCAGATTTGGGTTTTGCCTGTTCAAAATGCATTAATATTTAAGAGGTGTAACCAACATAAAAACCAGAGAACTGTCTATGGGGGAGAAACAAACAATTGTGAAGCTGAGAGAAGAAGGAACATTAATCAGAGCCATTGTACACACACTGGCCATAGCCATTTTAGCCATTCAGAATGTCCTGAAGAATAAAGAAGCCACTTGTGCACTAAGTAAAAGACATTTAACAGGTAGACCAAGGAAAACAAGTGCAGTTGATGACAGAAACATTTTGAGAGCTGCCAGGAAAGACCAGTAAAGCAAGTAAATCTCTTGTCTGATACTCATCTTTTGATGTCAAACCCAAATGTTTTTAATCAACAGCAAAAATAAAGGCCTTATACTTTTGGAAAGGAGTGTATGTATTTTATTGAAGATGCCTAAAAAGCTGGATCGAGTTCAGCAGGTCATTTCACCAGCAGGGAGCAATTAAGGTAAGAGTCCAAGAATCAAATTAGAACCATGGTGTTGCCAGAATCATTAATTGGGAAGACTTGTCAGTCCACTCAGTCATTAACTACTACTTTCCTAATGACTTATCTTGATTCATCTGGAGTCTGGTGTGTGTCATGACTGTTCAAGAACCTGCACTTTGACCTGAATGCTTTCCTGTACAGGAAATAAATCGGTCCGAAGACCGAACCGAGAGGGATGCCTTATGCAGTGAGATCCGCAGTCTGCAACAGTTACTGCACAACATTAATCAGGTTTACTGAACAAGATTGCCATGATATTTTGGGCTGGATGTACAAAACATGAGAGGATTGTCAACTTATCTCTTTTTTTTCCTCTCTCTTTTAGGTTGTTAGTGTTGAGAGTTCCTCAGACTTATCAAAAAATGAGCACCCATCTGCAGGATCTATTTCCTCTTCTCAACGAGACAGTATTCTGATATCTGTGCAGAGAGCCCTCTTACAGCGGCAGGCACAAATTCAGGTTTGCAACAAACCTCTTTATAAGATGTCATCACTCCTAGTGGTACAGAAATTACACACTTCACCATGTCTCCCTAATAGTTTACTCTGTTATCAGGAAGCATATGTAATTTCAGCACATTTAACTAAATGAAAATATCTATCCACCCAAAGGAGCTGCAGGCACGTCTGGATGCTTCCCAAGAGCAGGTTGCCACCTTTCGAGATCAGCTGCATGTGGGGGAAGATGAAACCAGAAACCTGGATCAAAGAATCCTGGAACTGCAGCATGAGAATCAACTTCTGGAGAGATCAGAGGAGGACAGCACTAGAGATGCCCAAAGATACCGCACCTCACTGGGCATATTAAACAGGTAGAGTCGGGGACTTAATGAACCTGGCACTTCAATAAAGAATGTCATTGTTCAATATCAGTGTAACCTGCACAAGTGACCCTTTTTAACCTGCTTTTACATCAGTATTTTTCTATAGCGCTGTTTCCTCATTGCTTTATTTTTCAGGCTAAACTAAGAGGCTGGTTTATAAATGTCTGTACTTATGTTTCTATAACCTTAATAATTAAGTTATGTTATGCTGCAAAGGCTCATGATTCTCATTAAAGCGCACAAACTCACATCTTTGCAAATTCTCTAGTTTTAGGACTATAATTTAAACAGCCACACACTTTTTTCCTTTCGTAGTGAAAAAGGAGAGCTTGAGAGGCAGCTCTCAGCCCTGCAGCAGCAGCTGGAATGCGCACAAGCAGAGCAGGAAGCTTTTAGAAGCTCCTCTCTGGATGTTCAGAGGCAAAGAGACCTCCTCAGGCAGCAGAGGGAGGACCTGGAGAGGCAGCTGGCTCGAGAATGCTCTGAATCCGAGAGGGGGTATGGCATTGCGAAACCTCAAACCCCTTGACTTCCTTCTTGGCCCTTGTTTATTTCCCTGTCCTATTGTTTACTGTCAGTATCACTAGCACATGTTGTCCTTAAAGTAGCCTTGAATCAAACCAGAATAGTACTGTTTACAAAATGCATTAAACATGAAGATGCATTATGCATTAGTTTACTAGTTAGGTCAGAGGTAACAACCCTGATCATGTGTTATTATGTACTGTATATGGGTAAGAATGGTTTTGGATGTGATATTTAACCTTAAGTCTTTTTTGAGCAAATGCCATTAGGAGTGTGTTTATAGAAATATCTCTGCTTGTATATGTTAGCGTACATGAGTATGTGCCTATACCTTAACCTTAGTATTGTTTACATTAAAATTATGTTTTGTTTGTGCGTACATTTCCTGTGAGCTGATTTGATCGCTCTGTCCCATAGTGTGCCTGGATTTTCATTTGGTTTTTTGGGCTGTTTCATGCCCAAAAATGTTTCATGTGTGCAATTTTGTTTTTCTGCAGACGACACACTCTGGAGCAGCTGGAGATTAGACACTCTGATGTGCGTAAAGAGCTGGTCACACTAAAAGAAGCTCTGAGTCAGCTTTCTTTACAGAAAGAGGTTTTGGAGGATGAAAAGAACAGTCTTGCACAGGCTCTCTCTAGGGTAATGCTCTACAGATTCACACAAAACCCACCCACTTATTTACTCACCCACTCATTTATTTCATCACATTCACTGACCTGCTCGCTTATTAATTCACTCACTACATCTTAGTCCATTTTTATACACTCACGCATTCTTTCATTCTTCCAACAGTCATTCACTAACATATTCTTTCAAAACACACTTTCTCTTATCCCACTCAGTCATTAACTCCCTTCCTCACTCAGTCACACATTTATTCACATACTGTACTTACTCTCTCATTCATTCATTCTATCTCTCACATATTCACTCATTCATTCATTCATCTGAACAACACCTGATCTAAGTCTGTATAAAACTGTTCTCACCTGAATGTTGCTACAGTGAATTACATCCAGTCATAAAACTGTTTACCCAGTTTTGCATTATTTATCCATTAAGTAAATACAGAGTTTTTCCCCTGTCAAATGTCCAACTCAGTTGTTGAATTACTGGAAACTCAGTTTACTTTGACCTTGGGTGAGTTATGTAGCTCTGCTTATTTGTAGTAATTGATATTTACCATGCAAAACTCCCTTTGTAATATTTTTCATCACTTACTCTGTCTAACTTTAAGTTTTTCCACACTTCCGCAGTTCTACCACAGGTCATTCTGGGGACATAGTGTAACGGTTAAACTCCAGTGCTATTAAACAGCTCTGCAAACATATTTTACTCTAACCGCTGATTACAAAATAAATGCTGGTTACGTGAACTTGGTAGCTAATGATTGGATGTAGCCAAACTTCCCACTGATGTTTGTTCTGCCTCCCTATAGGCGGAGGCCCAGAATGCTGAGCAGGAACTGGCACTCACCAAACTACGAAGTGAAGATGCAGGGCTACAGGACTCCCTGGCCAAGATGGGAGCCCTGAGTGAGGGATTGGCTAAAGATAAGGTCGAATTGAACCGTCTTCTCTTACAGGTCGGGGTCATGGAAGTGGATAGTGTGGACAGTGTTGAAGTAGTATAAATTGAATAATCACTTATTTTGTTCATGGTTAACTTTTCATTTCAGGAACTCTTCATTTAATTAAGGGTTTAAGGGTTAGTTCACCCACAAATGAAAATAAGCCTGTTTTACGTAAGCCATACTTTCTTCTCTTAGATGTATACAATCAGATTTATATGAAAAAATCATCCTGGTTAAAGATAAGTGTTTATTGTTGTTTTGAAATATGGATATTTCTATTACAAAAACACATAATTTACTACAGGAGGCCTTTATTCACTACGCAGAGAAATGTGAGGCATGATTTATTATGGATGTGTGCACTTTATTTTAAATGTTTTGGAATGCTCACTGCAATAATTAGAGCTTAGATAATAGTGCCAGGATAATTAAAAATTTTAACTGTGATTGGATTTGTCTGAAAGAAGAAAGTCATATAAACCTAGGATGGCTTGAAGGTGAGTAAATAACTGGCTAATTTTAAATTTTTGAGCAAACTAAGCTGGCTTCCAAATGATGGTCTTGCTGTGGATACCAACACACCAATATCCACATCACGCTATATGATTGCGACCAGCAAGATTGGTCTTTTCAACACGATGATAATCCTGTTATTTATTCTCCAAAATATTGTTTTTGACCAATCTTCTGCCAGGTCGAGGCTGAAAAGGCAGAGCTTGGCGAACGGAAACGGGAGCTAGAGCTACAGCGAGTGGCAACCAGAGAGGAGCTAGCTGGACTACAGCAAGAGCTGTTAGACCTAACAGCAGAGAAGCGTGCTCTGGAGGCTTCACATATTCACCTTCAAGAACGTCAAGTGACACAGGAAGCAGAGTACAACCTCCTACAGAAGGAGAAATGTTCAGCCCTTGAGCAGCACGCCCAGGTCAGTCACATTGTTGTCACATTAAAAAGCCAAGGGAAGATATTGGACCCATCTGCCATGGTACTCAACACCTTCCTCCAAGAGTTCCATATATGAATCTTGGCCCAAGCGTGTGTTTTATGAGTGGCAAAGGAATTGAATGGGGGGGCAAAGGGGATCTTGAGTACAAATGAAGGACAGGAAGACTGGAGAGATAGATATTACAGACGGGTAGTATCAGAGTGAGAGAGAATGAGTGAAAAAAGCTGTAAATCACAAGCCTGATCTGTCTGCTCACAGCTTTGCAACAGACAGTGTGGAATTCATCTGCTCTTTTGTCTTCACCTACAGTCATGTTTTACTGAGGTGTCACTATGTTAAAACTGTAGTGTTGTCATAAATCACTGATGGATATTAATGTAATCTCCATTTTTACACAGATTTGTTGTAAATTATTAGTATAGTACATTATTTGCAACATTTGCTTGTCCATTTTACTTGCTGCTTTTTCAGTTGACCTGCTTGGCAGGGAAGTGAATTAAAATTTCCTTTGGTTTGCTAGCAAACGGTTTAGCGCAAGCTCAGTGGGGAAAGTTTTAACATATCAGGAAAATATTTGGACAGCCTGCTGTTCCTAAGTGGTCAGTTACTGGCATAAGCTAGGATCTCACGTGTTTGGATAAATCACCAAATGATTAGATATCATACTTGAGTACTTGATTCATAATCCTGATGTTAAACTACTATCAGCAAACACTATGTGAATGCTCAAATATAAGCTTCCTTGTACATGTGTGTGATTTGTGTAGGTCAGTAAGCAGAAGCAAGCTCTGCAGGGACAGCTGAACACATGTCGTAGAGAAATGGAGGTAAGTGCTGCCTCGCTAAAGAAGACTTCCAAAGAGAGGGATGAGCTGGCAAGAGACAAAGCCAATCTCACAGTGCAACTCACCTCAGAGCAACGTAAATCCAAGGCCCTGGCCCAAGACCTGGCCGCTCTGCGGTGAGTCAATGTGTGTTAGTGTTTTAGTGCGAGTAGGATTTGGTGTATTAATGTGTTTATATGGGCTAAGTGTTTGTATTTATGTTGGAGTTCGTGTTGGCAGGCAAAGTAAAACACCTGTGTTTTCAGCAAGTTTTTTTGAGTAATTATCAATTGGGCCTTTTCAATCATGTAACTCTTCCTAGTTTCACTAAGTCTTTTCTGTGAGAGAATCATCTCGAGGTTAATCCTGTGTTTTGCTGTGTAAATCATCTCCAGAACATCTCATCTGTCTTGAATGATGTTAGCTAAAGAAACAACCATTTAAAGATGTTCATTAGCTTCACAAAACACAACCTGTTTTTCTTTGTATTCTTTTTTCTTTTGCTCAGGGCTGAGAGAGAGTCTCTAGAGTCAGGCCTGTTGGACAGGCAGGAACTGGCCTCGATGCTAGAGGATGACCGGGCTAGGCTAGATGGAGAGAATGCTAGTCTACAGCAGGCTAATGAGATTTTGACGCGTGAGTGTCTCTTCAGGGAGCCTCTATTCCTGTGTCGTCGACTTGGCTGAACCCACTGGCCACGGGGCCCCAGCTATAGTCCACAAGGGGCTCATATTTTAGCCCTGGACTGGGGAACAGCTGAGGAGTCAGTCGAGGTTCTCTCTAGAGCTTAACAAAGTCCCCTTACAGATAGCATCCACACTGCACTATTTATGTACTGGTGCTGTCACTATATATTGTGTAATGATGATTCCAAAGAGCATTATAATTTAATTTTTCCAGCATGTTAGAACTCAGTGTGTCTCCAGTGTATGTTTTCATTACAAAGCATGTTTCTCCTTTGAGTATATACTTGCTTTTTCCTTTGCACAGGTGAGTTGTCTAATGTTCACAGTGAACTAGAGCAGCAAATGTCCCGGGCTCTGCAGGAGAAACAGGCTTTAGAGCTGAAGCTTGCTCAGGTCGAGAGAAACGCACAACAAACCCTTATTACAACACAGCAAAGCCATCAGGATCAACTACGTACTGAGGGAGAGCACAAGGTATCTCTGGAATTTTGATAGAAAAGCACTGTCCCTAACATTGCTCCAAGTATAAATCTTTGGGTAACACTTTATTTTAGGATTCCTTAACTAGTTACTTATTAGCATGCATATTACTTGAATTTTAGCAGTATTAGTATTTATTAGTAGTAATTAAGCACATAATAATGCCTTATTCTACTTTAACTTATTCTACATTCCTAAACTCAACAACTACCTTACAAATTTTTTATAAGCAGCAAATCAGAAATGTATTAAAGGGAAAGGTATATTTAATAGTTTGACAGCAAATCAATCAAATTTCTAATTAATTTGATTTGGTTCAAAGGTTCAAATGAGTCATCCTTTAAGGTCATATTTCTAGACTGATGCATATTAATCTACAGGCCTTTGAGGCATCAAGAAAATGAGTAAATTCCAACTTGCAAGGGCTGTTATGCACACATCCATAAATTCACAACACTTTTCCATTTGACATTGTAGATTTCAAAATCCTATGCAGTTGCTATGTGCCCACAGACCTGCACTGATACAAGTTTCACAAAAGATTATTACCAGAACACAGCGTTATCCACCTTAAGTGGCAATTTTCTGTGCAAGACTTCTGTTTAATTAGCTGGTATACAGTAGGTAAATAACTAGAAGAGTAACAAATTGCAGTAAACAGTAAAACATGAAACCATTTGCACTTTAATATGATAATAATTAAAATAATACATTGACAAATAACAGATTGCAACATCAAGTAGCATAACAGTTACAGTTTTGCATAGTTAAAATAACTGGAAGGGGCTGACAACAAATTGCCGTAGAGTGAATTGTTATACTCAGCATGCAACACAGCAGTATTCATTGTGTGTTTATTTTTGACATGACACTGCCATAGAATTAGGACTATCAGAGAAGTTCTGGCAGAAGAAGCAATTGAAATGCAATAACCCTAAACTGTAAAACTCTCCTGTGGTTCAAGAGAGTATTCGGATGCTTATAACACATGCACCTGTCTTGTGTGTCTCAGGAGCGCATGCGTGCGGAGTTGTGTGCACAGAGGGAGCAGGCAGAGTCGCAGCTGCGGGCTGAATGCGAGGAGCTGCGCATGCAGAGTCGCAGAGTTCAGCAACAGCTGCAGGAAGAACTGGCCAAGCTGCAGCAGCACTGTACAGAATCCCTGCTGCAGGCCGAAAGCCATAAACAGCAGGTGTGTGTGTGTATTTGTGTCTCAGAGGAACAGTCAAAACCTTTTGACAACTTCCTTTCAATCTGATCAAAAGGCATATCTGTGGCCCCGCATAGCCTTAAAGCATCTGCAGGTAGAATATGGGGCAGATGGCATCACTTTAAGTTGGTTCTACTGCTTTGGCTGTGCTTGATTGGCAGGTTCTATCCAAGAAGGAGGTAGAGAAAGCTACTCTTACTGAGCGCATAATTACCCTCGAGCGTGACATAGAGACAGCTGCCCTTGAAAAGGATCGTATGCGTAGAGACTTCCTGAGCAAACAGGAGCAGGACAAGGTATAATAAATTAAAATATGACTGTAGTTGATGTTTTGTATTTACAATCTACAATCTGTTATGAAAATAAACAGTGTATTGTTCATTTGTATTTCTGTATGGTAAAATTTAATCACTGAAGAGTGAATTAGTTTATAATGTGTATTTTTTATTATTGAATTATTGGTAGCAGTTTACAATTTGTTAACATTATTTGATGTATTAATTAGCATGAATGAACATGAACATTACATTTATTACACTCTTTATTAATCTTTGCTAAT
>JAUMHI010000041.1:8096823-8130031 GCA_032359435.1 Enteromius unitaeniatus
ACATTATTTGATGTATTAATTAGCATGAATGAACATGAACATTACATTTATTACACTCTTTATTAATCTTTGCTAATCTTAGTTAAACAGTCGCTCATTGTTTGTTCATGTTAGTTCACAGTGCATAATTTTAATACAATAGTAAATGCTGAAATTAACATTATCTGAGATTTGTGATTTTTAAATTCTCAACCATTGTTTTTTTGAAAAATGTATAGAGTGTGTCAGAATTAAATGTGATAGGATAAGCTTATTATTTTTATTATGGCGAATGGAAAAAAAGAAGAAAGAAAGATATCTTATGTGTATGTATAAATATATATATACAGTATACAGTGGGTACGGAAAGTATTCAGACCCCCTTAATTTTTTCAATCTTTGTTATATTGCATCCATTTGCTAAAATCATTTAAGTTAATTTTATTCCTCATGAATGTACACACAGCACCCCATATTGACAGAAAAACACTGAATTGTTGACATTTTTGCAGATTGAAACAGGAAGCCTGTTATATGTAATACATTGATACAGCAAATACTACAATTCTTTGCAATTTTGAATAGATCCTTTTTTTAAAAAGTCTTTGCTTTAAAAGGACATTGTTAACTACAAAAAAATGTATACACATATTGATCAAGTGAGACCTAAGAGACCTAATGTCATGCATCACATAATTGTCTTCATTTTTGTCTGTCCCTCTCTTTGTGTAGGACACCGTTTTAAGTTTTCAGGCAGAGCTTCAGGACCTACGGTCTCGTTTCGAGGAGTCTCTGAATTCCCGTGAAGTTTCGGAGCGCAGCTTAAATGACCAGATCAGAAAGCTTTCTGTGCAGTGGCAGGAGTCTCAGCAAGAGGTCACACAACCTTTTCATTTCAGTTGTTTAGTCACAGAAACAAATGTATCATCCAGAACACCCAAAAAACCTAAAGCCCAAGAGAGCAGTAAAAAATGCGTTTGTACTAGTGCCAAATAACCAACGTCATATAAGTTAGGAGGTGAGTAAGTTTATGTTGGGCAGTAAGGCAACATAAACTGTTGGGAGTCCAACTTGTACCTACCGGGGCAGTCTTGGGGAGTGCCATTTAGCACACACTTATGTTGAACTTGGCATTGGTAAATGTGTATTGAGCATGCTCCAAGTGCCACCAGTTTGATGTTTGTGCTTGTATCCGTGTATGTACACTTCTGCCTTTCATGCTCAAGGTCAGCCTTTGGAATCGACCTCTGCACATACCTCAGGCCACAGATTTAGTTGTTTGAACAATCTATCTCCAGGCACCTAGTGATTTGTTCCTTAGTGGCTATGATGAGAAAATCATCTCTAGGTGAAGCTGTCTACTCACCAAGATGGATTCTCTCCTCCTGTTTGATTATTTTCACTAAACCTCCTCCAGCTTGCCCTGGTCAGACAATGACAAACTACCAGTGGTGAGAGGGGACGATAAAAGCCAGCAGGGGAGTGAAAAGTGAAGGCTCTCTTTATGATATGAAAAGGAAAAGTTGCAGTCACAAATAAGCAGGTGCCCAGAAGTTTATTTTTTCCTGTTCAGTAATGAAAGTCGTCTCTATGGTAACACCGCCCCCAACTTTTAAAGATACAGTAGGTCATCTCTAACGCAACACTGTCCTACTAACCCAACCCCCCTATCAGTGAATTAAAGCAGTGTGGGCTTGGCACGGGCTTATTCTTTTACATTAAGATTTATGAGAAGAAAACATCTTGTGTGGCCACTGAACTTAAACACACACACACATATTTCTCTTTAATAGCAGCATCTACACACGCTTGTACACACTGCTGATGTTTCTCATCATCGCTGATGTGTGTGGCAGTCTTTGGAGCCTGTCCTGTCCTTCTATGTTTTTCTTCTCCCTCTTTCTCTCTGCATTCTGGCTGCATTTTGGGGGGAAAATGCACCGTAAAATGATTAGCTGTAGCCAAGCAATTACCAGAATGTGGGTCATATTCCTGTGTGTTTACATGGGCGAAGAGTTTCACCCTGAGCATATCTGATGAAAGCTTTTGAAAATTTGAACCATTTCACATGCACTTAAAACACATTTTTTAAGTGCAAACGAGAATGTGCCCTGAAATTCGGCGTTGAAAGGAGGACAGAACTCTTTAGATGAGTCTGATGCTCACATGCTTTGAGAAGCTGAATGGAACAAGGCAGTGGAATTTTACTAATAGGCTGTGTTTCCATTTCATTCATCTCATGGAAAATGAAGTTGAATTGTCCTCAGCAAAACAGTGCCACGTAAGGAATATGACTGTTAGAAATCTTCACTCTCTCTGTGGTGTCACATCACTACACTTGAGTGATTTAAACAGACTTTATTTTAGATAGATAAAGTTACACCATTGCACACAAACCATGACCCATCAGTCATTTTGTATTTACAGAAACATTTGGCTTCATTTAATCTTTCCCTCTGATCTCTGTCTCTTTCAGGTGGAGCGTTTGAGAAGGGAATTGAGTGAGGTGGAGGAAAGCAGGGACTCTGGCCGTAAGGAACTGATCGAGGCCCACCGAGAGCTGAGGGAGTGTTTGCAGGACAGGGACGCCCAGCGGCATGAGGACATGGAACTAAAAAGAGCTTTAGGAGATGTTGCGAGAGAAAAAGAGGCCATCCAGGCTTCCAATCACGAACTCCGAACAGCTGTGAAGAGAGCCGAGTTTGAAAACAACAGGTTTAGCACATTGGATTTGCTTTGTAACATCAGATCAACACTAAGTTGATTTTAAGTGAGAATAAACAAAAGCAAAATAATTTCCTAAAAAGTAGTAGTGTAACTATATAGTGTAACTTAATGAGTACAAATGTCTTTTTGTCTTGACATTAAGGAATTTGCTTAATTAAAAAAGTATTAATTTCCTTGTTTTTCTTTTTTAAATCAGTTTGAAGCGAGTGGGGGAAGAAAAGGATCAGAGGCTGGCAGTGCTGGAAGAATGTAAATCCTCCCTACAGCAGGAGGCGCTGAAGCTGAGAACCAACATGCGTGAACTTGAGAAATCTCGTTTGCAAGCACGCAGGGAACTGCAGGAACTGCGCAGACAGGTCAGGGCCAAAAAATAAAAGGTTTCCTTCTAACACTTTAGTATAGGGACCAATTCTCACTAATAACTAGTTGCTTATTAGCATTCCTATTAGCTGTTTATTTGTACAGACATAGACATATTCTGCATGACTATATTCTAAATCCCTAATTCTAATAAATCAGCAGAGACAAAAGTTGTAGTTAATAGTTTGTTAATAGCAAGAACTGTACCTTAAAATAAAGTATGACCAGTTTTTCTTTTATATTCAGTACCTTAACTTTATTCAAATCAACATTTTCAGGTTAATTTGCTAGCCTAGTTATACACACTGCAAAGAAATGCTTTTCTAGCTTAGATTTTTTTAGTTTGTTTTCAAAACCAGCAAAATAATCTACCAATGTGGTGAGCAAAATAATATTATTTCAAACAAAAAACAAGATTATTTTGCGTACCCCATTGCCAGATTGTTTTGCTTTGTTTCAAGCAAAACCTAATTTAATTTTTACTTGATTTTTCTGAAAATAAGGCAAAAAAGTTTTAGTAGAAAATCATTCCTGATGTAAGAATTTTTAGATATTTTGTCTGGAAACAAGACGAATAAAATCTAAGCTAGCAAAGCATTTTTTGCAGTGTGTATAACTAGACTAACAACACATTAACCAGAAAAAAGTTGACATGCTTATATTTCAAAAGTTAAGGCACTGACTATAAAAGGAAAAATGGTCATACTTTATTTTAACGTCCAGTTCTTGCTATTAACAAACCATTAACTATGACTTTTGACTTTTGTCTAGAAAATTGATTTAAGAATTTTTAGATATTTTGTCTGGAAACGAGAGGAAAAAAACAAATCTAGAAAAGCTTTTTTTGCCGTACACGCTCATAAAATGAAACAACAGTGCATCCTCTTTCTCATGAAATTCAACTGTCTAGATTTTTGTATACTATGCAACCGTTTATATATGTATATATATATATATATGAATTAAAAGAATGTGTCTGAGCAGGTGAAGACATTAGAGGGTCAGTGCACTCAACAAGCGCAAGAGTTGAGTGACATGCAGGCCAGACTGACCCAGGAAGAGCATAAAGAGGAGGAAATGAGAAAGGAGACCTTTACTCTCAGACAAAGAGTACTGGAAAGTGATGCTGGCAGAGAGGCAGCTCTGAAGGAGGTAAAACAAACAAACTGGCATAAATAAAAAAATCCACACACATTCAGTAACAAACTGTTGGAACTGCTCTGTGTGTGAAAAGGCTGCAGGCTTGCAGCGGCGTGTAGCAGAACTGGAAGAAGTGCAGCGCCAGGAGAAAGAATTGCAACAACAACAGGATGCCGATCTTCAGGAGAGCCAAGTGAAGCAGCGTGAGGAGGTTGCTCGCTTGGAGGGGGCACTGCAGGAAGCCCAGGCCGAGCTCAGGGAGCTTGGGCTGAAGGTGAGTCTAGCTGAGGCCCGAGCCCAAGGGCTGGAAGAGCAGCTGGGACAGAATGACGCCATACGGAGAGATCTTGAGCACAGGTTAAATGTCCTCAGTGCTACCCTGAGACGTACACTTGGAAGCGGACGTGGAAGATGTTCGCCCGCACCTGGGGAACGTGGACGGAGTCCCTCACCATGGAGAAGTCGATCACCTGTGAAAGGTAACGCATTCTCAGTCCAATAATGAAATGGTCTCTGTAGCAGGTTAGTTAAAGGTCAAGAAGAAGATCACCACTCTTATATTACAAAGGATTCTTTTCTTAAAATCTAAAGGTTATTCAACAATGGTGTTGTTCTAAGTTACTCATGAGAAGAATTTTTTGTGTAAACCTTCAGGTGAACCCAAGTCAGATGAACCTGGGGTAAATGGATTGCTGGTGTGTTCATTGTCCCCCTCCCGTGGAGAAGATGGAGAACTGGATTTGGACTCAGTTCACATGTTGCTACGTAACTTCCAGCAAGAGCTTAGGGACACTCAGAGAGAGCGGGTATCTGACACCTCTGCATTGCCACAAAGGCATCATTCAAATAGTCCAAAAAATTAATAATGCTACATTTCTCCTTTTGCAAACTGTTAACTGCTGTGCCTGAATTACTAAATCAGAATGAATCATTCAGGCTGTTTTTGTGAACAGAACACAAACAGCCTTCTATTTCTGTCTGAATTTGTGATTGTAGGATGAGGCCCAATCACAGGTGCATAGTCTCAGCAAACAGGTAGAAAGCCTGCAAGCCAGTCAGGAAAGAGGCAACACACGTATACAGATGCTGAAACAATCTATCAGAGAGCTGGAGGATGGTAAGAGTGAATTATAGCCTTGATACTTGGGTACACAGTGATGACCAGTTTGTAGCTCTGTTTTTGATTATCATGGATGTAATTGTGTGTGTGCATGTTTTCCAGGAAAGTGTGAGCTGGCCAAGCATTTAGAGGGGACACAAGCATCTCTCGCCTTACGGGATGAGGCGGTTCAGCGTGGGGAACTACAGAATAGGATTATGAGTGAAGACTTGGCCAAACTGAAAAACAGCCAACAGATAACTGAGGCAGAAGCCAAAGCACTGAAGGTTAACACTCATACATTTTACACTAACACAAAGATAGTTTACATAGTTGAGTGCAACAGTGATCGCCACTTTTCAAAACAGGAGATAAAGGGTTAACTCACTCAAAAATGAACATTTTACGTACTATTCTCATACTGTCGAAATCCATTATTTTTAGTAAGACTGAAGATGAGTGAAGGTCTTAGGTTTGGAAGACATGAGGGTGAGTAATTAATGATAGAACTTTATTTTTTGATTGAACTATGAAATTCGTTTTTATGTAAAAATGTAAGTGTTATCGTTAAGAATCTATCACCAGTGTTGAGGAAAATTACTTTTAAAAGTTGTGCATTACAATATTGCATTACTCCCCAAAAATGCAACTAACTTATTTACTTTTTTATTCAAAGTAATGTGTTACATTACTTTTGAGTTACTTTTAAAATCTGGGCAGGACTTGGTTGTTTGTTTTAAAAAGTTGCACAAAAATGTGAAATAAACACACAGGAAATGTAAAATTACGTCTGTACTGTAGGGGGCGCAGCTCAAACAATTAAAAAATATATAACGCAATAGAACAATGTTTTTCTTAGTATGGTTGTACTGGATCATCGAAAGTTAGTAGCACAGACACGGGTTAATAAAATGGGATTAAATACATAACGTATATTTGTCTTGTGTAACATAATTATTGAAGGTTATGCATTTCTTTATTTTGAGGAATACTGAATCTGATTTTGTGCAGGTGAGATGAGTAAATACATGTTAATATGTAGTCTAGAACTACCATAAGCATTATTTTCACACATTTCTCAAGTAACTCGGATACTTCTTTCAAAAAACTTTTTTTTTACTAGTTTACTTAAAGTAATTTGATTACACAACTTGCATTGCTTGTAATGCGTTACCCCAAACACTATGACAACATTTAATGGGATTTTCCAGTAGTCACATTATCAGTATAAATGTACTGTTGTATTCAGGAGAAGCTGGAGCGCTCCCAGGCAACTGAGGAAAGTCTGGAGGCTGAGCGCCGCCGTATGAAGGAGACCTGTGAGGCAGCGGAAGCTCGAGCTGCCAGGCTGGAACTCACACGCCGGGGGTTGGAGGGAGAGCTGCAGCGTGCCCAGCTCCGAGCCACAGAGACCGAGTCGGAGGTCAGCTCACTGCAGGACCGCCTTAGCAACCTCCGCAGGGAACTTGGAGACAGCGAAGAGCGTGCTGCCCTCCTGAAGGTGTGTGTGTACCATAGATTTGTGCTGTGCATGTCAGTCATGTCTGAGTAATATAACACAGCACTGTTGTTTCATTGTAGGTTGAGGGTGAAAGGTTGGCAACTGCCTTGGCACACACAGAACTGCAAGAGAGCCAGTTAAGGGAGCAACTGCAGTCCATGGCTGCTTCCTTGACTGACAGCAATGCTGCTACAGGAGCAGCACAGGAACAGGCCGCACAGCTACAGCGAGCTCTTACAGCCAATGAACATGAGCGGAAGATGCTGCAGGTTAGCATGCAAAGTTTTATAGCATGCAAGTTTGCAGTTTGACTTACTAGCAGTTAAGTAACCATACTGCTAACAGTACACAAGTGCTACAAGAGCAAGACAGAAGACAAGCTTAAACATCTCAACAAGAATGATTCAAAC
Source organism: Enteromius unitaeniatus (assembly GCA_032359435.1). Lineage (NCBI taxonomy): Eukaryota > Metazoa > Chordata > Actinopteri > Cypriniformes > Cyprinidae > Enteromius > Enteromius unitaeniatus. The sequence goes on from JAUMHI010000041.1 coordinate 8,104,040, forward strand.
ATGTTTAAGTAAATTCTCTATTGAGGCTTTATTAAAACACTGTCAATCATTTTTCTTCATCATGAACTCACAAACAACCTTATTAAGTTCATTGTGGTTTAGCTACAAGCTGTTTTGATCTCAATTCACTTCAAGTTCATGTGCAGATTTAATTGAAACCCAACAGATCATCTTACTAGCATAGCCACAATGTGAAGTGATTTATGCTATGGTTCCGTAATGATTCCAGATTTTTTTTTTGTATTTACCTTAACTGCCGCCTGTTCCCTGAAGGTGCTGGGTGACGGTGCATTAAAATGCTAGCCTGAACTCATTAATTTTCTCCAGCTCCACTGGAGGGCTTTTAAGGCTTAGTATGAGTCTGTTTAAAAGATGCCGTACAAACAAAAACACTGTGGCCTCAGTATAAATCTTTTTCAGTTTGCTTGAGACCTGCCAGCTCATGCCAATAAAAAGTGATCCGAGAGTTGGGAAAGAGTGGGGGAAAAGGCTAAAAAGACAGGACAGTGGTAGTAGTGAGAAGAACAGCCTCCTCATTAAAACTGGATGTGGGTGTGTGATTATGCATGTGTGGATTGTTTGTGTTATATGTGCACAGGAAAGGCTGGATAAGACACGGGAGGCTCTGACAAACAGTAGGAAGCAAAATCATGGCTTGAGTGAGAAACTACAGATCCTGCAGAGAAGCCAGGAAGAGTCTGAACTCAGGGTCTCTGAACTGGACAAACAGACACGAGGCCTGCAGGAGGTTAAGTGCACACACACACTCTTACAGTTTGCACAGTGTTTTAAAGGGTTAGTTCAACCAAAATAAAATGTACTCACTCATTCCAAAACTGTAAGACTTTTGTTTATCTTTGAAATGAGATTTCTGTCAGTTTGTCTAAAGGTCTCTACATCAAAATTTATAAAGAGATAAGAAATCAAATTCACATGAATCTAAGTATTCTTAAGACACATTATTTTTTTTTACATACAGTACATCATTTTTTTATTATTTTATTCACATATAAACATGGATGAGTGAAAATACATAAAGCATTTCATAGCCCAAATGTGCATGCTTGACATACGAAAACCTCACTGCTTTTCATACAAGGTGTATGGTTCAGCTTCTGTTTACCATATTTATCTTCAGTGTGTTTTTAAGATGAATAAAAATCTTATGGGTTTGTAATGACATAAGGGTGAGTAGCTGGTGACCGAATTTTCAGTTTTGGGTGATCTTGTTAAAATAATTCAGTCCTTGGAGGCACATACATCAAACAAAATTCTGGAACATGTTTTGCATTTCAAATGAAATGGGTGGAAATGTTGGCAATGGGTGTTATCATCATCATGATGAACTGACAAAGAGATTTTTGTTTTTGTCAGTTAAGCGAAATTCAAGGTTCTTGAACTCTAGCACATGACACCATTATTTTAACCAGACACAAATACAGTCATTCTAGTCATAACATGAAACATTCTAGTCTAGAAACCATGTTTATTTACACCAGTCTGGACGGTCATGTAGATGGTGTCTATTCTACATCTCTCCTAATTCACTAGGCTGTGAGACAAAGGCAACAGGCTAAGCAGGAGGTGCAAGAGAGCTATGCACTTTTGCAGGGAGAAAAGGATCAGCTTCAGGAGCAGGTGGTTACCCTGCAGACCAGTGCACATCGACTACAGGGAGACAAAACTGAGCTGGAGAGAACACTGCTCCGTCTGGAAAAAGACAGGTCCTCTCTAAAGCGTACCCTGGAGAAGGTACATCATACTGTTATTAGTAGCATGCACAGCCAAACATAATGACTTTCAAATGGTTTGTTGTTTATGTCACTGACTGTGTAATTTGTGCACTAATCAGAGTGCCTTGTCTACCCTTAATTATTCTTAGTATTATCGGTTGAGGTAAGTTTGCATGGGGGTTTGTTTTGAGTTTGTTTGTGTGCGTTTTCCAATGAATTGTCATTCTTGTGAAGCATAATATGATCCTTCTTAATAAATGTATAGCATGTGACGGTATCTCACACCAGATTTCTATCCTAAAACATTGTATCCTAAAACATATAAAACATTTTGTGTGCATGCATGTGTTTTGTGCAGGTAGAAAAATATCGTCAAAGGAAGGAGGCAGAGGTACTGCATACTGAGCGTGAGAGAGAACAGCAAGAACAAAAGATACAAAATCTAGAGCAAGATTTAAGCGAGACACAGGCTGAAATTCACACGCTACAGGTAATAGGCTTTCTTACGAATATTAAGAAACTCAGCTTAACTCATTAAGATGAGCATCTAGTACTCTCACCTTTGGAAATCTGATAATAATAAGATTAATTAGTAACTAATAGTTACTAATTAGTATTGTTTTTGTATTGTGTGACAGGATGTTGTGTGTTGTCTCTGCAGTCACAAATCTCCATTTTGGAGCAGACTCACTCCCAGAGGCTCCTGGAAGTGACAACACGCCACAGGCAGGAGCTGGACCTAGAGACCGAGCGGATGAGGGACTCCCAGCAGCAGGCAGAGAGAGCACTGGAGGCTCGAGAGAAAGCTCACCGCCAGAGGGTTCACTGCTTGGAGGAACAGGTTTGAGAAAGCTTTAATGTATCGATGTATTTTAATAGTGACATTTACATCACTTTCAATATTCAGAGGTCTTTGATGAATACTTGACAGTTTTGTGTTTCTCAGGTTAGCACACTGAAAGAACAATTGGAGCAGGAGATGAAGAGGAGGCAGGCATATATGAAACAGATGCTGAGATTGGGGCTCTAAAAACCATAGTGCTTCGGGAATTCTGCCCATGGTGACCAACTGACAGCTTTTTGTTACTTTTTGTTACCATGTTTGTAGTCTCTCAGAGGCCTATAACCAATGAAACAGGGCTTGTGCTAACATGAATGGACTTATGCCTAATGAAATGTTACACGCATACACACATACTTTAGATTTAAAAACTCACACAATCACTGGTCTCAGGGAGAATTGTTGGACTACATTTGCACAAATACTTTAAGCAATCCTGATCCACACCATAAGAACCCAATAACAACAAACAAAGAGATCACTGTTTCACCAAATGCTTCTCAATTGCCAAATTGTTTTAAGGATTTGTGCAGCAAACTGTTGAAACAGACCATAAATCTACCTTAAATCTATCCCTGTTCATCTTAGGGCATTAAGTACAGTCTGAATTCTATACCACACACACTTTTAAACATCTGTACCTACCTTAAACATTACACCCTGGTTCTCCTAAACTGTTTTGCAAACCACAAAATTATGCTCTTTTCTTTCTACTTTCTAGCTTACATGATTGCTGTGATCATTTAAACACACTAACATTTAGAGAATACGATCATCTTGTTTTAGCACCAATCAGCTAAATTACAGTAAGAGTGAATCAGGACAGAAAATGAATCATTTATCCTAACTACAAATGCTGTCATCATATTATTGTTTCCATATGGTGTTTCTCTAATTATGGGTATTAAAACAGTTTCTTTTAATAATCAGTACTATGTTGTAACTATTAGAAAACTGATTTGTTTCATCACAAAGCAATAAATAAAGAGTCAATAAAACTATACAAACAAGAAAAATAAAATGAGATTGATTTTTGTGGTCTGAAGAATTGCTGTCAGTTGGCTTTGGCGTATTTTGGATAATTGCTGTAGTTTATGATGTGTGCAAATAAGCTATAACTACCTATAAAAGAATCTTTGTGATGTTCTGCCTCCAACATTTGATTCCTGCCACTAACGACCCCCTGGGTAAAAAGAATCTCATTTTATTTTAGAGGAGTTGTTTTTAGGCACATTACATGTAAGATTAATTTGGAGGAAATTTGATTTTGAGAGAGTACAAAATATTTCAGTCAATCTCTAGTCCAAACCAAAGGGCTTTTGTATTTTTTCCTCCTTTTGAACATACAACTTATGTACAATAAATAAAGAATGCACTATCACAGCCCAACTTCTGGAACTCTTACACTGCCATGTGGTAGTGTCTACCACACTGATACATGTTCTACTATGGTAGGCTATTTCTCTGCAAAAGTTAAGAGCAGAGGAGAGTGCCCTGTCAGAGTCTCTTTAAAGCAGCCCTTTGATTACCATAGCTCCACCCAGTGCTTATCCAGTTACTGGTCTCTTCTCAGCTATTGGATGAGAGTTCCTAATCATGCAAGGTAGTGAATCCCTGGGGGTGTGGGGCTGGGTCTGAAAGAACTCCTTTGGCAGGCAGAATAGAGGTTTTATTGAGGATATTTCTAAACTAACCATCAGGGACCAAGTCACTGGATTGTAAAAAAAAAAAAAAAAAAAAAAAAAAAAAATATAGCCGAAACACTCTGCTCCCTCTTATTTCTCTCTCTCACTCTGTTCATTTCAGTAAGCGGCACGGAGCACAGCAGCTCTTGAGCACCCAGCAGCACACAGAATGCAAGGAATCTACCCCCTTGTTATAGACCAGCAGCCCAAGTACCAGGGCTGAGAGAAGATCTGAGAGGAAACAAAGGGTGGAATTAGAAACCAAAAGAGGAAAATTACAGAAACAGGGAAAGAAAGACAAGGAGGATCATTGGTTGAGCATTTGACACTTGGTTTTAAAGTTGTCTTGTTGCCCTCTCTGAGTGTCCAGGATCTTAGTCCTCTCCTCTCCATCCCTGTGCAGACAAGGTCATGGGGTGGCTGAGGAGACTTGTGCTCTCCATGTGCATGCTTCTTATTTTGCTTCATGCCGTGGAGCCGGCTGTACCTCTGGAGGAGTTCTATTCATTTGGCCTGGATGAGGGTGACTCCCAGACCATTGAGCAAGATGATGGAGGATCAGGACTGGTAGCGATCTCTGTGGCTTTTCCTTTCTTTGGAGAACGGCACACTGGACTGTATGTGAGTATAGACTGTATGTTTGAAATGTGTGAGTCTTGTGCAAGAGGTATTTCATTTAGTAGCTTTGAGGGAAATGGAGGCAGGTCTTACAGCTTGAGATTGGATAATGAACCTCTCTACCAAAAAGTTTTAAGATGTCACACACAGCGATTAAACTACTGGATATTTTTGTGTGAAGAGATGACAGTATATATTGCTGCTGCAACACATCTGCTTATATTGTGGTTTGAGAGAGCGAGGGGGAGAAAAGAAACAAGAAGAATGACTGTCATGAGGAGAACCAGTGATAGAAAACAAGTATGGCAGGTGCTCTGACATGTCTCCTTCTTTGATCATAGCTGCGTCCTGTGTTTCACTGGGCTTTGATCTGTGTCATGTATACTTTTAAAACTTAGCACAGAGGAAGCTCCATCCTCGTAAGTCAACACCATCTGTTTTGATGCAGCATCCCAGTTGCATTGCCTCCCAAAATATGCTGCTCCACCCAGGGCACCCATCTTTACTACCAACTTTCCATCCCCAACACCCTGCCCAGCCTGGCCGAGGTACCATGGTGACAAAGGCTAGGTTTCCAGACTAGGCTACAAGGATGAATGAGATCACAATCCCAATGCAGCGGACAACTGACAGAGTAGACATGCCACACAACCAGTCTCTCTCCTAGCCGCTACATGACATTCTGTGCCCTCACAAATTTGAGTTGCAATATTGTGGTTCCTATTTTAAAGTCATGAAGTCACTTAAGACATCCTGGCCGATTCAGCTTGCCAAAATAGAGCATAGTACTCTACAGAACCTAGTTCACCTTGAGAGGTATCTCATATCTCAGAGCACAATGTAAATATTAATGTGAAACATAGACAAGATTAGACCTGCTGCGGATAGCAGTGAAGATCTAAAATTTGATTGTGATAGAGCGGAAGATGACTGAAGGTACAGTTATGGGTGGTAACTACATAAAGGGTGCACAGAGTACAAACTGGGAGGTAACTGCAGGTCGATCAGAGTAAGATTTTGCAAGTCACCGATGCATTGAGGCATGCAACGGCATTAAAACTGCTGCCAGAATTTCTGTACTGCACTCAAGCTGCATGAACCAAAATCAATTACACTTCAGCATTGTTGCACGCTATAGCCACATGTCGATCTCTTCCGCAAGGAAGCTGCTTTTGAACAGGTGAGATTTTAGAGAGATCCTCACAGATAATTTCTTCCGGGAGGGCATTCCAAGCCTTCAGGCCTTGAAAAAAAACAGAAAATCTCTTGAACCAAACAATTTGAGGTGGTTCTTGAGAGTTGTCTCAGGGTATTACTGTAAGATCTTCCCTAAAGTGAAAAGAAGGATCAGTACTGCCTGCTATTGCATGTTTCTGACCTACTCTTTCTTCCACCTCCAGTCATCTTTTGCACTTTTCTCAGTTACTCTCTCTTCATTTATAATATCGTAAGTAAACTCCATAGCTCTGCCTCAGCTTGAAGCGTGACTTTTAAGCACAGTATTTTTTTTACTGTAAAAAAACAGGGTTTTGTTCTCATGCTGTTTATCCTAATTTGAGTCTCACTGTAAGGAATTATGAAATCTGGTTCTTTGCCATCCAGGACTTCCTTCTCTTCTTGAGATTTTATTAGCACAGAATTGTCCAAAATATCCTTTTCTTGTTCCACAATTCTTTTTTGTTTGGATCTGAGAGATTTCACATGTAGCCTCTCCTCTCCCCTCATTTGCCCTCATCCTTCCCTCTTCCTCCTCTTCTTCAACCTCAGATAACAAGTTCAAGGGTCTTCCCAATGGACCTGTCCAGCTGCTCTATTGAAGAAAGGCAAGATCCCTTTAACAGAACCCAGATGCATCTGTAAAGTGTCTTATGGATACCAAACAACGCAGGCCCTCAATTAACTAACCTTATGAATGACTGGGATGAAGAGCATGAAGGATGATATCCAAGGCTAGCATGACATGGAATTCCAAAGCAAATGCAAAAAACAAAGTTTTAAATTATTTTAAATGAAATTGGTGTAAGCTTTGATGAGGAACAGAACACCATAACTGATTTTCAGGGACTTCAAGTTAAGAAACCTCCCAACAAGTTGTTTGTATGGGAAGCTATAAAAAGGATGTTTATGATATTTTATTGATTTAGGCATTGAATTGTTCATCCAACAGTTGAGTTAAAGCAGAAGAGCGAAAATGATGAGGACAGAAAGATTTGAGGTTTCACGGCACACTGAGAGCACATCTGCTAAAGCTCATCTTCAGCACTTCAACACTTCATGTTTGCGCAACTATAGAAAGCAAATCTTCAACCTTGAGGGATTTTTCTCTTTATCTCTTTCTCTCTCTATCCTCTTTGCTCCTCTCCTCCCCCTCCTCCTCACTCAAGTAGCCCAAATATTAGCTAAGTGTGTGAGGACATGTGTGATTTTGTTAGGAGCTGGGTAGCTTAGCATGTAATGCTTTATGTCAAGATAAGTCATATGTTATGCTAAGCTTTGAGCTAATATTTAGACTTAATTCAATAGGGGCAGCCACTGAAATTAATTTTTCTGTACTGGATTTAAGTTATTTTTCCAAGAAAATCTGAAAATCTTTGTATATTATTATAAGATATGAGTGAATGCGGTGCCATACAGAGGGTCATGGTTTGGCATTCTGTGGAATGCCAGCCACGATAAAGAAATCCATCACAACCGCACAAGGGTGTGGAGCAAGAGGAGCCAAGGTCAAACATACAAACACATCCACTTCAGCTTTTTCCTCAAATTACTAGGAAGAACAAGTAAACGTTCCCATGGTCAATGTTTTGACAAGCTGAACTTTGGGCACCTTTTTATAAAGGTATTTGTTTTGGCATCTTTAGGTGAACATTTATTTTAGTATTAAAATGAATCCCAAAAACATCCTATAAAAACGATGATATATCTGGTGAAAATAACCCAAAAATAACGACCTCAAAAGTGGCACCATATAGATGTAAAAATACATAAATAAAAGCATTACTTATGAATGATTTTGTAAACGATGTGTGGTTTTTTTTTTTTATTAACACCTGACTGAATATTACATCGCAAAAAGCACTTTTAGCCTGTGGTTAGATCCAATTCCTACATCCTACTTTTAATACGATATTAGGACATGAAAGAATAGCAGCTAGTTTAACCTCTTCCAGATGCTACAAATAGATCAGAACCAATGCCAGGACATATTACAAAACCAGAGAATAATCGCTAATGTAGTGCTTAGTGAGATTTCCGCTGCTAATTTAGCAGCAAGGTAAGCAATTTCCATTCATTACCTCCACTCACTGTTGCTACTAACTCTCCAACACTGGTGAAAACACTGCTGTCCCTATTGTACTGCTGTACAACTCTCTTTTCCCAGTTTGCTGCTTATATCATTAGCATCCAATGGTTTAGTACTGCAGCCCATTCTCAAGTGTTTTGGTCATCTGTGAAACATTTACTCTAAATCACACTTTGGTTCCTGTCAAGGGTTTGTATCTGTCAGTGAACTGTGCCTGCACTTTCCATCCCTCCATCTTTTCCATTTCTCCTGCTTCTCTCTCTTTGTCTTTTCTTTCATTCTTCTGCTCTCACAGGGCTCCTTTCAATGACCCCAGAGTTGTGGCCCTGCAGGCTTCACTCTGCTTCTCTATGTTAACCACACTCTCGCCACAGCACGCTGATGCAGAGAGGGGAAGACTGCGGTCGGCCAATTAACCAAGCACCCGAGTCAGGCCAAACAAAACTTCCTCTACTGTTTTTACAGCAAAGGCCTCCGAATTATGGTTTCCATACGCATGGGGAGGGGTGAAGAAAGGCCATGTGTCTGACATTACCTTTGTTGCTGTTGCTGTTGCCAGAACTGGGTACAGATGAGTGAAATGAAGGGACAGGGAAGTTGGCACTGGGGAGTGAACACCTGGAGAAGGGTGTGACTCTGCAGGTGCAAACTGACTGGCAAAAGTTAGCATAAATAGCTTTGTTGCTCTGTACCCATTCTGATATGGGGTAGAAAGGTGACTGATAGTATATTTCTATTAAAAATTACAGAACAGTTTAGAAAGGATTTTAAATTTCCAGTCTTTCCCCTGGAGAACTATTGAGGAAAGCTTGATTGCAAACCTCCACCAAAATGGAGAAGCAGAAAGCTATGGAATAATTTACACAACCCCTGTCGGTCTGTTTGATGAATTTGCATGCATATTCATATAATTTTGATTTTCACTGTGCCCCTGTGAATACACTCTAAGGTTTTGTCAATGTCAGTCTGGCTGGACACTGATCACAGGAGTAAACTCAGTCAACAAAATGAAGGCAGTGGTCAGCAAGGCAAGTGTTGGACTGTGGTTACTTTAGAGGCAGTTATAAAGGCCTCGCCCTCTAAAACCACTTCTAGTGGACAAGAGCCAGGGCAGGTGTGTCAGTATGTGTATGTGTGTCTGAAAAGGGCTCCGGTTTTCTCAGCTGCAAGACGTGGATGTCTGGCAGAACAAGGCAGCTGTCTGTTCCCTGTTGGGAAGTGGATACATCTGCCACGGGAGCCTGCCTCACTCTTTCATCCTGAAATGCTACTGCTCACTCTCATGTGTCAACACACTGCTGGACACCTCAGCCTGTCTCCGCTTATTCCCAGTCAGCATGTACCATACATCATAGACATCTGATTACTGTTCCAGGTCTTTCACAATATCTACCCCAAGAGTCACTACAAGAAACTAAATTGTCCTTTTAAAGTTATGCTTGAAAAGTCAGTTTAAAATCATTGGAGTTTTGTAAGTACAGCTTCTTGACTCAGCAGTAATCCTCAGTGAACCAACCCAATCTCTGTCGTCAAGTATACTTGAGTGTGGAAAGAACTTCACAGAGGTGAAATATGTTATTTGTGCAACTCTGAATGTGAATGTCCAAACATGCAGCTCATGGTGTGGTAAAGCTTCAGCAGTGGAATCTAGTAATGAGTACCAGGAAGCTGAAGGAAGCTTTGTGTGCTGACTCTGGTAACCCTGAGCATGTACTTGCTCTTCTTTTCTGTGTCTTCAAGGTCAACAACAACGGCTTGGTGTCTTTTCTGAGGGAGGTGTCCCAGTTCACCCCTGTGGCATTCCCCATTGCTGGAGACCGCAGAGTGGTGGCTCCATTCTGGGCAGATGTGGACAACCGACGGGCAGGAAACGTTTTTTATAGAGAGAGCAAAGATCCTGCCATCCTAAGAAGAGCCACTGCAGACATGAATCGTTACTTTCCTGAGTTCCCTATGTTTGTCACTACATGGGCGCTGATTGCTACCTGGCATCAAGTCACATTTTTTGGTGGCAGCTCAATAACTCCGGTACCAAGTTCATGTCTTTTTTATGTTTTGTCTAGAAGACATCTAACACATGGTTTCTCAGGTCTGGCCCTCATGGTCTACTGGATAGTAGAGTTGATCCCTGATCAAAACTCTGCAGGACAGTGGACCTCAAGGGCCAGATTTAAAAAAATCTGGCCTAACGAGTAAATGAAAATTCTGAAAATACTGGTTGAGGCAACTGACTTTCTCTCTGTTCTTCTCTCAAGGTCAATACATTTCAAGTAGTTCTCATCACAGATGGTGAGCTCTCCTTCACCATCTTCCAGTACCACAATATTTCTTGGACAACAGGGATGCATGCTACCAGTGGTGGTGACCTAGCAGGCTTGGGAGGCATAGCTGCACAGGTAAGGTCATTGCCTTTACTCATGTTGGTTTTTAATTTGGACTGAAATTACTTAAGTGACATTCAAATGTTAAAAGAATCCACCCTGGGAGAACGCTCCTCCACTTCCACTCTCTTCCTAGGCAGGTTTTAATGCTGGCGATGGGAGGCGCTATTTTAATATCCCTGGCTCTCGGACAGATGATATTGTTGAAGTTGAAACCACCACAAATGTAGGCTATCCTGGTCGTTGGGTCTTTCGTATTGATGATTCTCAGGTGCAAGTGGGCAGCTGCAATGACTCAGGTATGCCACCAAAGGAAAGGAAAAAAGAATCAGTGTATCCAACAAATTAGAAAACAATATGGACAGGAAAATGTCAGTCTGCTCAGACTCTTTTCCACTGTGCTCCTCAGCTTCAGTCTGTGCTAACTTAAGGCCCTGTCAAAATGGTGGCCGCTGCATTGATGACTGCATCACTGGAAATCCCTCTTTCACTTGCTCGTGTTTGGCTGGCTTCACAGGACGCAGGTGCCAGATAGGTAAACAAATGATGAAATCCTTCCATCCCTCACAACTCGTACTCATCCTTTGTGTTCTTCCTCGCCAGGAAAGAGAAAGTCAGCTTGTAAAAGTAGAATTCCACCCTGCAAGCCAGGGGGACAACCTAAGGGAGAGAATTTCCCCTGGTCACATCTGTATGTAATACACATACAGTAGAGTCTGTCCAAAGTTTTGCTGTGGTCAAACCATTACCTTTTCCTTCACCCCCTCACTTTAGGATTCCCTCATATTTTCATTCCTGTGTGCACATCTAATAAAAGTCACGTCATATTTGTTGTTCTTTGTGTCTTTTGATAGAGGTTGATGAGTGCTCTTCATACCCCTGTCAGAATGGGGGCACATGTGTGGACAAGATCAACCACTTCATCTGCCTATGTGCAGTGGGATTTATAGGGACAACATGTGAGACAGGTAAACTCTTCAATTCTTCAAACCCAATGCTTCATTTATCAGACTCCAATTTCAATTATGCTTTGCATGACAGTTCAGGAACAGAAAACATTGCTCCAATATCAAAAAGCTTCTATTTCTACTATGTCCATTTGTGGCTCTTTTTTAAAAGTTATCCAATGAGGACTAAAATAGTAAGTGAAAATGTATGTACGTTTTGAACTCAGTAAGCTCTTCTTTTCATGCTGTGGCCTCTCTCCTCTATGATTTTGTTCTCCCCTCCTCCCTTAGCTCTCTGCTGGCTTCAACCTCCTTCTCGTTCCCACAGTCCAGCCTGCAGAGATGTATCAAACCTCTAATACCTTTCACAGCCAGAAGTGCATAGTTTCAGAGTGAGGGGAACGGTGTGGAGGATATATTAATCAGCTGAATAAATATTCAGTGTGTGTGTGTGTGTGTGTGTTTATTGCCTGCAGACATAGATGAGTGCCAAGAGACCCCATGCCTCAATGGAGCACAGTGCATACAGGGTGTTGGCAACTTCACCTGTGTATGCCAAGCAGGTTACATTGGGTTCCTATGCGAGTCAGGTGAGCATGGATATTGGGAGTGTCACTGAAAGGCCATGACTTTCCCGAGGGAACATTTCCTTTTTTCCGCATTAGGCCCGCACTTATTCATTTGACAGATGGTGTTATCTAGACTGACTTTCTAAAGACTGCTATGTACTTTTTAAGGGCAGCTAGTAAATGGAAATATATTATCAATTACTTTGTTACTTTCCCTTTGTTTTCATTTTGGGTCAGATTTTATGTTCCAAATATTCTCTGAATAGACCTTGATATGACATTTTAGGGAAAAGCACTGACATGATTCCCCTGCTTAACAAATTGGGCTTCCCACAATGGAGGTTATTGATGAAATGCAAGCCCAGTTGAGAAGTACTATGGAAACTAAACCGTTGGCCTTTGCATATCTTGAACCCTTGTTTCTACATGAGACCAGATTACCGTTAATACTAGACACCTGGTCAATGAAATCGTACACCTGCATGAACTTTCATACATTCTCAAATCTTAAGCCATTGATACAATCAAAACCAAACTGCTCTAAGGATTGCCTTTCTCACGCTGACAAATTATTCTCAATACTGACATGAATCTTGTGTTTTGGAATCCAGATATCAATGAATGTGCATCCATGCCATGTTTAAATGGAGGTGTGTGTCAAGATCTGGTGAATAACTATACCTGCACCTGTACAACAAACTTCACTGGAAGCCACTGTGAGACAGGTGTGCTTTTTCTCTTGAGTTCAACCCACCATATCACTTAATAAATGCCAGCCAACACATTATCCAGTCTTTGTTTTTGTTTCCCTTTGCAATGGGAAAAATGTTTGATGATAGAAGATGTTTACACAGCCAGCCACCTACTTTCCACTTTATATTTGGCTAGCTTTAACATTTTCCAACTGGGACTGACAAAATGAAATGAATAGAGGAGGGAACACTATGGGATAACTATGGCTTCAGGCCATATGTCTGACTAATTGAACTATAAATAATGTCAGCCTCATCTCCCAGTTATCAGATACGTGGTCAGCTCTTGTCTGTTCATGAAAAGAAAACTTTACTTCAGTATCAATAAAAAGCATGCACTTCTATGTCAAATGGAGAAATGTCAAATCTTCACCAAAAAGTTGTCCAACTATGGTTTTAGATGACATATCTGATTAATTCAGCTGATTTATTTGAAAATAATGTTAGCATAGTTATCAGATGCTTGGTCAGCTCTTGTCTGAGGTTGATGTGGCTTGACCTACCACCACTGTGGATTGATTGGAGTTTCATTTAAGATATATAACTTGTTTAATTTTGTTGTATTAGATCATGCTGTCCAAGTAATACTATGAATTTATATATATATAAAATATTATTTATTTATTTATTTATTTTTTACCCTAAACAGAGATGGATAATTCCTCTACTACTAATGCTGAAAATCAGACAAGTAAGTCAGTTGTTCAGTTGAACTTGTTCTTCAAGTTCCAGCTTGAAGCTTTATCTCTCTTTCAAAAGATCATCATGTGTAATATTTTGCTTACAGTTTCCTGCAATGGAGAAAATTGTGAAAAGCGTCAGATCTGCGATCATATTGGCTCTGGAAACTATAACTGCACCTGTACCCCAGGTTACTACGGTGACGACTGTGAAGGTACAGTACTCACAGACTTTACTGAATAGTAGCTACTCTTCTTAAGTAACTCTGCAGAAACATGGCACAAAAGAGAACAAGGCAGACACCACTATCCCACAGGAATTTGAAGCACTGCCTGAGGAAGACTATGCAGCCGTGATAGATGAGCATAATTATCCAAACCTACACAACCTCACCCAGTTTACTGCTCAGACCTTGCAGCAAGTTGCTTGATGTTGTAAATAATTGCTTTATGGCACTTTTTACTACTTTACCAACAAGAGGAAGGGCTCTTGTCTAGACTTAAAAGGGCCTCTGTTTTATGAGACAGTCCTAATGTTTGGAATTCACTTCCCTGCAACAAAGCAGGTGAGATTTGTTTGGATGCTCTAACATCCAACACAATTCTCTAAATACTGAAGTTATGAAGGTGATATGAGGTGCAATATTCTCATATTCTGCTTTATCTCATTTAGTCAATGTCAATCAGCATGCTATCCCTGCTTCCAGGATAACTGTGTACACTGCACATTTTGTGCCCCAATAGATTTAAAAGCGCCTTTTGAGTTTTAGCAAATTCATCCTACTCGTCCACCTGGAGCTGAAATAACCATTGACTCTTATATAGACTCTCCTAAATCTCCGGAATACCTTCCTGCCCGGCTTACTTGGAATGTGTAGTGGAAAAAGTCATGCAGATCTCTCAAAGAGAGAAGGTAGAAGCTCACAGACAGAACCTAGGAGTGTCTAATGGAGCTCAGAGATCAAAGAGACCGACCTTAGAGACAACAAATGAAAATGGCTCCAGCAAATTAACAACCTATTAATTGCCTTTAGGGTCACACAATTTGATCATAAACATGCTACATGTTATCAGAAAGAAAGAAAAACACCCTCATGCGAGCCCCCCTGGACTTCAAAAGAAAGCAATTTAACAGTGATACAGCAAGTTACTTTGATCCACTGCTGCAATTACTGAGGGAAGAGGAAAATAAAAAGTCTTAAGCTTTACAGAATACTGACTTACAGTCACACAGCACTATGAACTATGTGGTAAAATTGTGGGAAAGACTGACCCAAGGAACGAGTTTATAATGTACAACAGTACAACAAATCAAACCACAGCACACTAAGCTAAACTATGCTCATGCACACACACAATGTAACATTCCCACAAATGCTTCCACTGAATTTATAAAAATTTGACTGATGTGAAGAAAGAGTACAATGTACAATGGTTAGAATATTTACTTATCCAGAAAAGCATGCTGACCTCCTCCCAAAAGTGTCTCTTTACCTTTTTCTTTCTGTTCTCTTTACATCACGCTTAAATCCCTACAGAGGAGTGTCCCTGTCAGAATGGAGGGGTTTGTGTTGATGTGAATGGCACCTGTGATTGCCCAACAGGCTTCACTGGACTCTACTGTCAGTTTGGTATGTATTAACTGCAAACAAATGCAGAATTGGGTCCCACTTTATATTAGATGGCCTTAACTATTGCATTGTTTTTTACAATATACTCATATTTTTAAACATATCTATATGTAGTTATCTGTAATTAATTAAGTTGACCCATTCCTTACAACTTAACCTACCCATACCACCAAACCTGTTCCTAACCTTACCTGTATCCCACCTCAACAGCAGCAGTGGTGTTTTGCAACACAATATGAGCACAAAAAGTACATTGCACTAGTAGTACATAGTAGTTAAGGCCACCTAATATGAAGTGTGATCAAATTTTTATTTAATTTCTTTAAAAGATTTTCAAAGATATTATCAAATTACAGGTGAGGTGTCCATATCTATATGCAGGGTATTTTTAGGACAATTTTTAGGACTTTTTTAGGTCAAAAAAGGTTTAGGTTTAGTTTTAGTAAAAAAGTATTTCAAAAGCTGCAGTACTAATTTCTGCTATTTTTTTAATTACTTAGAGGTAACACAAACACCCTGTAGTAACAACCGACCGTGTCCAGATGGAGGTCCATGTTTAGAGTATGGTGGCACATACCTCTGCACCTGCCAAACTGGTGTTGACTTTGATCACAAGGACTTCTATCCATATGGTAAGAGCCCTGGAGAACCTTGAAGCCATGTGCAAGCCATGGTCTCACTCCATGACAAATGAACAAATACTGTGCCAGGTTTTCAGGGTGGCAAAGTCTCCAAAGCAACTAAGACGTTACGTTGAGTAAATGAGAACAGAAAGATTTATTTGCATGTTGACATAATGTGAAGGTAATGTTTCGACTTGGCTATTGAAATTCACGGTGGATCTATGCTGTGGTGTATATTTAAATGAAATCATTCCAACACACTCAAATTAAAGTTACTAGTGAACATTAAAAAGATCACATGCTGTGAAGGAACGTGGTGAAGCTGGTGTGTGTATTTTTCAGTACAGCCCCGATCAGCCTGCGATTCCTCACCGTGTCATAATGGAGGCTATTGCTATGAGAGAGATGGAGGCTATATTTGTGAGTGTATGCATGGCTACAGAGGCAAGCATTGCGAAAGAGGTATGTTACATCTGTTCTACATGTTAATATTTTGGCATCGCATGCTTGCATATTAAAAGGTAGATGCCCAATCATTGTGCATGTTATTGTTTAATGCACCACATATCCATTTGCAGAAATCAGTTAGCCTACTTACCGTACACACAGCATTGTTCCTCTTTTTTTCCTCAGTTAGATTAAGTATCTGTGCCTCTAGTCCCTGTCGTAATGGAGGCTCTTGTAAAGAAGAAGCTGACAGCTACCATTGTGTCTGTCCCTACCGTTTCACAGGAAAACACTGTGAAGTGGGTATGTATATAGTATTTCATTAGTGGTTTTATGGTGCGAATATAAATATGTCAACAAAGAAGGGTTTTTTTTTTTGGTTGATGAATATTTCTTCCTCCAACAATGAAATGTTCCACATTTTTGGATCAAGTGTCCGACACCGACACCACTGCAGAAGCATCACATCAGAGCATTAATGGGGTTACATGATGTTGCTAAAAATAACATTATTTTGTTTATTTTGGGTAATGCAATGAGTTTATACAGTTTAAGATCCCAAAAACAGATTATTTTCCACATACTGTACTTTCTTGTTGCTCCTCTTTGCCTCTCTAAAAGCTCATCTTTTTAAAAAGCGAGGTGTGCTCTGATTGGCCAGCTATCCAGTGTGTTGTGATTGGCCGAATACCTCAAACATGTGACAGATTCCATTGGGGACATAATTACTGATTATAATGACTTATACTGTCTTTTTACAGTCATTACGGAACTCTTATATTATAAATATTATTTTACAGCAAAAGTCATACTTTCGTGCAACGTAACATAAATATAACACCATATGTGATCTGAGAAATTACAACAAGCACTACACTACACTGCTCAAAACTCGCATTTGAATAGTAAGTAGCAGATTCTGTAAATAATAAAACGTACTTAGAAGTGCCAGATTGTCCTTGAAATGTTGGAATTGCCCCACTTCATAGCCTTTGCGCACTAGCGGACAGAATTAACGGGTTAGTTCCAGGTTATAAAATGCACTGAAAAAAAATATTTGGGCTAAACTGTATTGGAACAGTGTCAACCACTGATTTTTAGTTGTGTCCTCTTTGGATTTCTGATTTGTAGTTGTGTCCTTAATGTAGTACAGGTTTGTTGAATATGCCAAGTTTGCAAAATGATTGGTTTAATGTTTACTTTTGTAAAATGTACATTCATGGTACACCTTCTACTGTAGCCACATGAATTTACGTTTTCTTCCATTTTCTTTTTTTGCTTAAAAGGTCCATTCATCTGTGAAGTGCTTTGTGCCTATCTGTGATGGTACCACAAGGCGTCTGTCACTAGTAGATCTCAAAACTTCTGAAGGCAATGTAGATTCATAATAGTGGAAGTAGGCCGATTCTGAGCCTGTGGATGTTCTATATCTAAGAATCAATGTTTAGAACTTTCAAGCAGGAATTAGACCAGTCGTGTTGCTGCATTTGTAGAGGTTCGATTGTGCATGACTAAAGTTCAGCCTGAAGAGCATTGGAGTAGTCCAACCTAGAAATGACAAGAGCCTGGACAGGAAGTTGTTCAGCATGCTGTTAGGAAGGGCCTGATCTTTTTAATGTTGTGCAATGCAAACCTACAAGATCGAACAAGCTTTTTGTGTCATTTTTGCCATGAAAGGGCCCTAAGTGTGCAATGTTAAATTCCCTGCCAGCAGTGAGCACCCAAGGGATGTTACAGTTCTCAGTCACCCTTCCTCTTCTCTTTTCTGGTCAAATGGAAGAAGACTGTAATCTGCTTTTCTTCATGTTTGGAAAATGGCATTTCCGCACACGCAGAGTGCCATAAAACTGCACAAAGAAAAAAGCTCTTCAAAGCCAAGAAGCTTTTCATCTCTGCATTTTCATTATCCCAACTTTGTCCAACATTAGAGTTTTGCAACTGTTTGGCCTTGTGTAATGATCCAATTTGCTGGAGTTTGTTCAACACTTGGATTCCTCACATGAAGGAAAAACAACTTGCCCTGGCACATGCATGAAAAGCTGTTTCTCTTTCTCAGGGCTACTGTAATGATCAATGATTTCTCACACATGTTGACCTCGTTTTTGACACACACATGGCCATGCTTGCTTTCTCAAATAAACATGCAAGCGCACAGTATATGCACGTGTACACAGAACTGTACAACAACTGTTTTAAAATATCTTGTGTTTTATGTTTAGGAAAGCCAGATCCTTGTGCTTCCAGCCCCTGCCTGAATGGGGGAACATGTTTCCACTACATTGGTAAATACAAATGCGAGTGCTCCTCATCCTTCGTAGGAAGACACTGCGAGATCAACAGAGGATCCAATCCAAGTTTGGAGGGTAATCAAACTCTGTTTTACCTCTGAAGTTCACTGAGCTGTTTGCCAACACGACAGGAATCAAGAGCTCACACAGCTTTGCAGTAGTCACTATTCATTCATTTAGGGGTAACTGATATGCATGTTAGACGGAGAACAGCAGTCGTCTATCTTCATTCAGATGATGCCAGGACGAAGCAGCAGGTGCCAGTTCCTGCAGTAAAACTGGGTTGAGTGTCACCTCCCCAGAGATGAAGCTGGATAAAGTCCTCAGTGCATTTGATACTCTCTCTCTGAACAGGAGTTATAACTCTGCTGTTACAGGCCTCCGTGTTACTGTTGATTCTATAAGCTTTTCCACAAGGTGCGGTTAAATTTGTGTCCTGCTGTTCCATGATAGGATGAAATACCATCCCCTTGTCACCTAAAACATTTCATAAAAAGGATGTTTTTACAGCTTCACTCTATTTATGAATCTGCTCGTAGCTGTAAATGTGGCCATGTGTATTAGGTAAAGTGAAACCAGTTGGTTCTTTATGTTTTCAGGAAAAGCAATCATTTATTTTATAGAAAGAAACAAATAACTGTTGCTCAATTTTTCACAGTGTTCCTGACATTCTTTTTTGCAGTCACTGAATTTAATTAATTACCTACCAAAATTAAATTCTTCAGCCTTATTGATTGATTTTTTGTGTGTCTGCTTCTGTGTATTTTGTTTCTTTTTTCAATAGCAAATAGCTTATACTTTGTTAAATGCATTTATGTTAGTATCTATAAATATAATATATGATATGTCATAATTATGCACACTGCAGGTCTGGACTGTGGCCCCCCTGTGAAAGTCAAGCACGCAGAGGTGCAGTATTCCTCCACTGCCCCGGGCTCCATGGCTCTGTATACATGCCACCCAGGCTACACTCCCCTTCCCAGGGCCACCCAGAGCATCTGCAGCAGCCAGGGGTCCTGGAGCCAGCCTCCAGTCTGTGAAGGTTAGTGGAGATTCAAAACCCTTGTTGTT
Source organism: Enteromius unitaeniatus (assembly GCA_032359435.1). Classification (NCBI taxonomy): domain Eukaryota; kingdom Metazoa; phylum Chordata; class Actinopteri; order Cypriniformes; family Cyprinidae; genus Enteromius; species Enteromius unitaeniatus. The sequence goes on from JAUMHI010000041.1 coordinate 8,123,610, forward strand.
CAAAGTTTGCTCAAGACTGTCCCGCCCCTGAAACCAACATTCCAAAATGGTTGGTTGGTTTGGAATGCTGGGAAGAAGAGCTGATGAGCCTACAAAATGTCAAGTGAGTAGAAACACTCTAAAACAAATTGTAGTTTGAAATACAAACATAAAGTTTGTGTAGCGTGTCAGGGTGCTAACAGAAAGGTCTTGGTATACAGTTCGGGGTTCTTAAACACAAAACAATTCTGTGGTTTCTCTGTGGGACATAAAGCATGATGCTGCTCTGGCAACATGAGCTACTACAGTACATAATTTGTATCACATGAAATAAACAGTCCGAATGCACAGTGAGACCAAGAGAAATCCAAATACCTGGTGCTGATGGACTTGTATGCAGATTTGCAAAACTAAAAATGAGCCCTACTAGAAGCTTTTTGCAGTATTATGCCTTGTACATAAAACGTGTGTCTGTTCATGTAAGTGTGTGTTGTGTTTATTTCAGGTTTTGTTTATGTGTGTATGTGTTTTCAAGATTTGTTAAATGCTTCCTATGTGCTGGGATTTGTACATATATGACTCTCATCATTCCCTTTATTTTTCCAGAAATAAACGAGTGTTTGACTCAGCCATGTATGAATGGGGGAACTTGTCGTGATAGGGTAGCCTCCTACCTGTGTGAATGTGAAGATGGTTATAGTGGCCAGCGCTGTCAAACAGGTAACAATCCACATACCTCTTACTTATTTTTAAAGTGTTAGTTCACCCAAAAAAGAAAATTCTGTCATTAATTATGTCGTTCCAAATCCGTAAGACCTACATATATCTTTGGAACGCAAATTAAGATGTTTTTGATGATATCAGATAGCCATGTTTCTGGACCTGGGATTGTTCCGTGGTATTGCTGTCCGTGGAGGGTCAGATGCCACTCTGATTTCATAAAAAATATCTTAATTTGTGTTCCGAACATGAACAAAGGTCTTATGGGTTTGGAACGAGGGTGAATAATTAATAACAAAATGATCATTTTTGAGTGAATTAACCCTTTAATTCTCTATTTTATGGCATATTGACAGTTGATATTAGAGATTTTGACATCTCTGGCTTGAGTTTAGATTTCTGTGAATGTTTTGTCAGATATTGATGAATGCCTTTCTGAGCCATGTAAGCATGGAGGAACATGTGAGGATCAGCCTGGTTCTTACTTCTGTCACTGCCAGCAGGGCTATGCCGGACAGGACTGTGAACTAGGTAACATCATTTATATTAACTACTTATTTTGTTGTTTTACAGCATTGTATCACACATTTTCCCCCACTGATCAAAAGAAAAAGACATTTTCAAAATGTGATCAATATGATCTTAAATAAATACTAGAAACAAGAAATGTTCTCATAGGTTTGACATTCTTTTAACTAAATAACTGAGGCAGCCAGTTGGTTTGAAAGTGACATGAATTGCTAAATTAAGATTAATTGGGTGTAGCTAAGTGGTTTCTATTGATTATAATGCAAATACACTTCTATCTAAAATGTCCAGTTTTTGGTGAGTCAGTGTTATGGAAGAATTTTCTGGTTAAAAGAAAGAAAAAAAACAACACTCCAAGCAGCTCCAAGTTACTCTGTCAAAAGTAAAACAAACCCAGGCCATTGTGGCACAGATGATCTATGTCTTCAAAACTGAGTGGAAATGCAGAGGATTTAAAATCTAAAATGATCAAGGTGTGCAGAGAATTGTTGCCTGAATGCTTCTGAGTAGCAGTCACAGTTTTATGGGTGAAAGGCATAGGACAGCCCTGCTACAGTCTTCTACAAGGCATTTGTGAGCGTTCCTCCAGTTAGAAGGTTCCATGGTCTGATGAGACCAAAAATTAAGCGCAGCGTTATTTCTGGCAGGTCATATTTCATGTCAGCTGATCCACATCTACCACACCTATCACAGCACCCGTATAAAACATACTTCAGTATTATTAGCAGATTTGTATTGCAACTCCTTATTTAGGCCAGTTAGGATTCAGCCTTCTGATTCGTCTTTGAATCAGACTATTTTCTAAAATGTTTACATGAAATTATTGAACATAAATAATATCCACAATACATTTATGTTGGTTCTGTTCTGTTTACCCTAAAAGGGTTATTACTGTTCTCCCTGCTCAAAATTGGTGCACAGGGAGTTCTTGTCCAGAACAGAACCATACCGCCAATACAAACTGTATGCTAATTGTCAATTATCCTTGACAACAGTGGTCCAGATAGAACTGAGTTAATGGCCAAGTTAACGTAGTGTAAAAATGAATGCAGCAAAATACTCAACAAAGAAAACCTGATGGAGTCTGCAAGACACCTACTGGGTGGGATTGGAAAAAGGCTGTACACTCAGTCTCCATGTAACCTGAATGGGGAAAAACCGCAGTGGCCAGATGTGCAAATCTAATGTTATTCACACAGACTCAAAGCTACCAAAGGTGCATCTGCTAAACTCAAACACTTGAATACTTGCATGTTTGTGAACTGTAATAACCTGTTTAAAACAGTTTTTATTTTGACCTGAAATAATTGTCTATTCATCAGTGTCAAAAAAAATCACAATTAAACTATCTAGGAAAGTGTAAAACATCAAATCCATACTTTTTATGGACTTTTTTTTAAGAGCCTTAGAGTGGATTTATGAAGCATCTACCTGAAAGCAGAAAAGGTTTTGGAAAAGTATAATTGTGCTTGTAGCTTATATAGCAACAATCTCACCTCAATAACATACATGTGCTACAATATGGTAACTATAGAAAAAAAAGAAACCTGTTTTTGTTGAACCATGATTCCCAACTCATTTTCCAGCTTGCATCTGCAACTGTTTTTGTCATTCTGCATAATCTGCTTTCCCCTTGATTCTGACTTACACTAAACCTGATTTGATACACAACCACTTCACACCTACTTTATCTCTTACAAACAGCCCACCTCTCAGAATGAAGGATTTTCCGTCTTATGATACAGATGTGTGTTTGTTCTGCAGAACAGGATGGATGTGAGCCAAATCCTTGCTTGAATGGAGGTGTATGCCGAGGCTACAGGAGGAACCACCTGTGTGTGTGCAAAGAGGGTTACGTTGGAGACCGCTGCCAGACGTGTATGTTAACATTATTAAATATTACTACTGAAAACATCCCAATACATTACAAATTAAAGAATAAACAAAGAATTAGGAGTATTGTAACTGACACTGAGGGAGCTATGAGAGAAATAATTGGCCTCTGGCAAAAAAAACTAAAAAACATTCTGCCTTCGGCTAATGTAACATCAAAGCTGTCAGTGATATATGTGTACCCTTCAACTTTCTGGAAGTCTAGGGGTTTTTATATTAGTTCTGTACCCTTGTCAGATAGGGTGCTTTCAATGTAAGGTTTCAATTGGTCCTCTGTTGCCGTCTAGTGGAGAACCCTTGTGTACTGCAGCCGTGCGGGAACCGAGGCGTCTGTTGGAGTGATAGAAGGGGGAACTACAGCTGCGCCTGCAGGGTGGGCCACACGGGCAGAGACTGTGAGAGAGGTCAGCTCCTGATCTTCCATTATTCAAAATCAACCCATATCCAGTCATTTCATTTAAGTGGAGGATATTTAGAAAAGAAACTGGATATTAAGATAGAATGGAATTCAGAGTTTGTGTTTTTACTGGCAAAGCGATTTGTTAAATTGCTTCCAGGGAAGTTATTAATTATTCGGAGATATGGGAAGTTTGTTACTTTTAACAAACTTAAAATACAGTCTGTGCATTCTTTGGTATGTATTTGGTATGTGCGTGCCGCATTTGGAAGAAATTGATTTTCCTATCATAGTTTAGAGCAGTGGATTTCAACCTTTTTAACTCCAACATAGAATTTTCCATAGTTTTTACAACAATATTTGAAACCCCTATGTAGGCTAACAGGTTAAATTTATTTAAATTAAAATGTAAATTCAATTAATTAAACTTAGTAACTAAAATTAATTAACATTAATATTATAATTTAAAAATCAAAAAAGTTTTAATAGCTGATTGTTCTTCAGGGATCCCACCTATTTAACCAATTAATTTACATGATGTTTCCAGTTAGGGTTTCCAGTTCTTGATTTACTGTTTAAGCGATTTATTAATTGGTCTCAAACTCAGATCCTGGAGGGCCACAGCTCTGCAGAGTTTAGCTCCAACCAGCTCCAAATCACACCTGCTTGGAAGTTTCTAGTGATCTTGAAGACCTTGATTAGCTGGATCATGTGTGTTTGAATAGGGTTGGAGCTAAACTGTGCAGAGTTGTGGCCCTCCAGGAATTGAGTATGAGACCAATGCATTTACTTATTTATTTATTTATAAAACTTTTTTTTTATTATTTCATAAAACCTTAAATTTTGAGGACTATATTTTGAATACAGTGTGAAAATCAGTAATTATTTATGATCATGTACTTCTGATGACTTTACTCATTGTACTTTCCATTGTTATACATTTTAAGTAGATTCTGGTGATTGTTCATTAATTCGATTATACAATAGGGATAAATACGGTATCCTATAATTCATGTTTAGTCATGAGTATTTACATATAATACAGTAGTGTATACGTAGATGTGATGATTTGTACACAAATGGAAACTGTCCAGTATTTAAATGGACTTGTGTTTTTAGTGATTGAACATTGACCAATAAACTATGACATCAATTGAATTTCAAAAAGTGAATGGAGGGTTTATCTGTTAAACTGAAGAAGACCATGAGCCGAAACGTTTGTGTTTGACATCGGTGATGAATCTAAAATAAACGTTAATAAGAAGATTATTTTTGTAAGTGCGAATTATGCTCTCATGTGCTAAATCCCATGGACATTTAATCTTGAAATCACTTTTACAATGAAGATACCTCTTACATAAAAAAATGAAGTTGTTGAGGGGGGTGAATTACATGCTTATTTGAGCTGATAAATGCTTGTTTTTATTTTAAATCGTATTGAGACATCTTAGGGTCCCATTTGAGGTTTTCTGAGGTCCCCTAACCTAGTGGCCTGCAGCCCACTAGCTAAGCATCACTGGTTTAGAGGGTATTTGATTTATTTATAATACTTTTACTGTTCCCAGACCTGCTGCCTCCATCTGGCCTGCATGTGTTGCGGGTAGAAGAAAATGAAGTTGAGTTACGCTGGGATCAATCAGATGCCACTCAGAATTTAATCAGCGGCTTTGCTGTTGCCTTTGCTCCTATTGGTCGTGTACCAAGGAAGACAGACTTCCTGGAGAAGCAGCATTCTACCTATATACTACAGGGTCTGAACCCCGGACAGCTGTACAACATCTCCACATTCTCTGTCAAACGCAACACCAACAGCAATGACATAAGCCAGCCAGCTTTCGCTCTCATCCGCACTAGTAAGAGCTCCCAATTTTTTCTTCTCTGCCTACATGGTGATCGTCACATCCTGTTTCCTTAGCACAATGTGACAGCAGGATTATAGATACACGTTTTTTTCATGTTTAGTTATTTATGTCATGTAATGTATTCGCTCACATACTGTTCTTCTCCTGTTCTATCACAGGGCCACGTAAGGTGGAACAGCTAGAGGTCGTGAATGTGTCGTCCTCTCAGGTATGGCTGCGGTGGCTGGTGCACGTTGGCCGCCATGCAGCGATCAGTCAGGTTCGGGTGTCTCTGGTGCCTGCAGATGGTAGCGGACCTCGGACAGCCGTGCTCAATAGCAGTGTCACAGAATACTGCTTCAGGTCAGTCATGGTGGCACAGAAAGAGAAACACAAGCATGCAAATAGTTTGCATAAGAGAATGATCTCATAACTGGCCCATCTAGTCTGTTGCAGTGAGAAATGTCATATTTACAAGTTCTCAGTACATAAATAACCATATTTCCCCCCTTACCATACAGCCAAATAACGTGTCATAATATAATTATGAATCTCTGGACCTAGAAGTTAGAGCTTCCGAAGGCGCTACTTAAGTGTTTAGACACATCATAAAACAAGAAAATCTAAACAAATGTGCACAATGGGTGTTAAAACATATTAAGACGTTTGCGTGCAATACGCGTATTGGCCACTAGATGGTAATAACATCTCATGCTTGCCTGTTGACACTTTTTTAAGTTGTTTAAGTTGTTGTACATTGCTTAAAACAGTAATATATGAAAACGTTAAAAATGTTACAAAGTGGAAATTGGTCATTTTTGCTCTTTTTGAGACCATTTCGTGTTTAAAAGTTACGGTTGAGCCCGTGACGTAGACGCAGTTTTTTTTAGCGCTTATTGGCTGCGTGGCTTGTACAGTAACTATCTACGTCATCGGCCGGACCGCCCTATTAATGCATTATTAATGAGCAGTGTAACATTATACATGACAAAGGACTCGTAATAGTTTGATAGTTAAGAAATCAATAAGATTTAGGCTAAGTTCAACATGACTTACATATACCT
>JAUMHI010000041.1:8140618-8153614 GCA_032359435.1 Enteromius unitaeniatus
GTTTGGCATCTCGAAGCGAGATTCCTATTCGTCGGTCTCGACGTGACGTCGAAGTGACCGACTGAAAGGGAACAGAAAAGTTCAATTTATTTAAAGTGTGATTTCTGCACTCAATACTTTCGTGAGCAATAAGTTCTAATGTTCAAAATTAAGACATTTTGACATGCACCAGTATTTGAGCATGTTTTGTGTTCTTTCAGTAGATATCGTCCATTTAACTTACTGTCTACAACCTACAATCAGCACACTAATAAAACAAACAAAAATTGCCTGTGATATTACTCATTTTTAAGATGTTCTGCTTAAAGCAATGTGCTGAATGAATGAATGACAATATTTTTTTACTACATAAAATGGTTCCCTCCTTTTCCCTCCTACACAGAATCTTAATTCCTGATGGTGAATAAAACGTATCTGAATATTGTTGTTTATCAATAAATAATCCTTGATGTGTATTTGTTTTAGTCTTCAGTTTGTTTATTAAATAATTAAAAATCTGAATAGTATGAACAATAAAAGGGTGGATGGGTGGGGGTGAGAGGGGTGCAAATATTAATGAACTAAAATGAGAAAAATGGTGCCTCGAAGCACCCAAGGTGGTCCAAGGAACATTCTCTGATGCTGAAAACAGTGTTTTCAGACATATTTTTGGGGGTTATTTATGGGCTATATAATTTTTTATCTCTTCTCTAATCATGCCCTTGTTTTTGTGCCAAGTGCCACAGAAGTCATTATTCCGTACCATCCCCAAAAAGTAAATGATAACAGTCTTTCTCATTTTTGTCACATGGATCTCTGGGTTCCTGCAGATGCTGTCTTTACAAGTCAGATCTTCCAGGAACCACTTGGATTTTAACAGATCTTACAATAACCCATTTTTAACATTTGAGTTCCTCCAGGAACCTCCAGAGCACTTTAAGGTCTCAGTGTAATGAAAGGGTGACTCCAGAAACTCTGAACTGGAAACAAAGTGCTTCAAGGATTCCATAAGGTCCTGCAAGAACTGTAAAAACTAAAATGGTTCTTCCAGGAACCCTATTATGAGAAAAAAAGAGCCTTGAGGCACTTAAAATACATTTTAAAGTTCCTCGAGTACTCAGAAGGATATTTGATGAACCTAGTTTTTACTGTGTACCATGAAACATTTAGATTTAGCTTTTAGAAACTTTTGTTTCTTAATTTTCACTAAGGTTGAGGGGAACCTCTTAAAATCATACTTTTAAACATTGAATTACTTGAGTGATGTCATGATGTTCATGTAATTACGTATTAAATGATATTTAATGTGAAACATAGCCTACTGCAGTAACTACACTGTTATGCTTTGGAATGGTGTGAAGTAAAAGTTTTCTAAGGATAAATACTGATAAAGTACAGACACTTCACTAGGCTATTGTCCGCCTCTGGGAAATTGAAAGCTTTATAGTAATTTATATTACACTACCTTATAGTATATTAATAGTGTTTTTATTTAATGTATGCTTTCACATTTCACAAAAACGTGTTTGATATTAAATTCGACAGCCAGTTATCTATCTAGCGTAGGCAAAAGCCCACAGTTGTCAGCTGCCTGTATTATTATCATTACATTAAACACACACCACCCCAGGAGCGCGCATGTGAACGTCGGTGCGTGCGCGCACTAGTTCTAAATGACCCCCCCCCCTCCCCCAGCCGCCCCTTTCTTCAATGAAAACTGAGATTGCTGGGGGGGGGTGGAAAAGACCATGAAAGGACAGAGCTGGAGGACACTTTTAAGGATTGTTTGTTTGGGTTAGTGTTTGTGGCTTGTCCCCCGACTTTTTATTTCAAGAAATAGAAGCTAAAGACTCCCTCAGAGTCATCAGAAACACCGCGCTTTAACAGCGCCCGACGGGTGCCGCCGCTGAGATTGAGCGCGAGCTAGCAGAAGTTAGCTGGACGGCTATCTGCGGCGGGTGAGGGGTCGATAGAGAGCGCCGTCATCAGACCCAGTAGCATGTCGCCCTCGGGAAGAAGTAGCTCGAGCTTTGGATGAGGTTCCGTGGCGCAGTTCGATCGCAGAGACTTTTTGGGTTGCGATGTTTCCGCCAGCGCGGGGCTCCGGTGGAGGCGCGGCGTCGGCGGTGTCCCGGGGCTGGCCGCACACGGTACTGTGGAGACTAGGGGGTTTCTTTCTCCTCCTGCTTCTCGAAGGGGCCCGATGCCTCGCCAACCCGAGCAACGCACCGGGCATAAACAATAACAACAGGCCGAATGTGAACGTCTTCATGAGCGAGGAAGAGGTCAAGAAACTCCTGGGTGCGTATACTTTATACTTTATTTCTCCGTCTGCTCAGCTAAAGTCTCTATCCAAAGTTTTGCTTGGAACTAGAAGTTTTTTGGCACTCTGACAAACTAACTTAATTGCTCCTAACTAACTACTAAAAGTGAACTCTTGTGTGTGTGTTTAGTGTCCAGACGTAGTAGTAGTTTAAACTTTGTTGTAGTTAGCTCTCCATATGTTAGCTTTGATAGGCCAAAACAATCCGCAGCGTCCTTGTAAACTTAGTTTGTTCTTTAGAAAATCTCTCATATCTGCCCAGAAATGTTACAAAAAGAGTATGTTTTGTGAGGCATGCCATTTGAGAATGAAATGCCATTGGGTTTGTCATTAGATCGAAACTGTTTGCTAGAAAGCTTTCCAAGTGTAAATGTTTTCCATGCTTGTGTTAATGATGTGTGCATCTGGAAGGTTTATATCAGGCGCATGCACTCGATACAGAGCAGAGGTGTATGAGCTGATCTGAGTCATTCATTCTCATTGGTGTGTGTCAGAGTTAGTTGACACAAAACCACACAATGGATTTTTCCTCAGAAGTTTTACTGCTTTATGTTAGCCCGGACAGTAAACACTGTAAATGCAAATGCAAGGTACATTTAACCCTGGGACGCATTTTGCTGCCGCTGTTAGTATTTATATTGCCCAAAAAAGTACTTTCTTAATTCTTTAAGCTTGTAATGAGATTTTTATATTTTTGTAGTATACTACTTGCATAAAATGCATTGTTTTCACTCTATATCTCTTAATAATATGTATTTGTATGGTGACATTCAAATTTCTGTATTTTGGTTGGTCCAATGCAATGTAATACACTTCTGGCTTTTGAGATGTGTGAATAAATTAAATTTAAAGCCTGTTATATATATTTGATACTCATATTTTTACATAAAAAAAATAGAAGTATAGAAGGCGTTTACCAGAGAGAAGTTTTAGATTGTATTAGAGAGAAGTCATGTAATTTTGTTGTGATTTTGAGCAGCAGGTTTTTCAGTAAAGTTTTGACTTCAAATATGATAAAGTAGGTTTATTGGGGTGAAATGCAAGGGAGTGAATGTTCTGCATTTTATACAACTGGATGTATAATTAGGCAGTTTTAACATGTTGTTTATGACTTAATGGCTCTGCCTAAAATGTAACGGTTAAATTTGAGCAGAATATACTCCTCGTTCCAGACTAAAGGGCCAAAATGGATGCGTTTGTTTTACTTGAAGATAAAGGGCTATGGGATGCCCTTGAAATGTTTGTATTCAGAGTAGATTTTTGATTCGGCACCACTGTGATTAATGCAGTGAGAACTGATTAGAGGTTGTTAAATGCCGGGTATTTGTGACTGGGCCTATAAGCAGTCATTATCATTGCTAATGTCACAGCATAGTTAATAAAAGGGTTTGGGGGCTGGAGCATCAATTTCCTGCTGGAAAGAGGAAGCGGAGACAAGGACATTTCGCAGCAGCCTTGTTTGAACTTGTTTGGAGTCTTTACCCTTTCGGCTCAAATTGAGAGCAATTTCTATTAGACTGAAAATAAAACAGAAATTATATGTGGCATTATGTAATGGGATGCAAATGCTGTAGCGTAAAACTCGAGCTCTGAATGTTGCCATATGGAGTATAAGGTTTCGAAAGAGGCAGTACTTAAACTTTGAAAATTTGAATGCTTTGAATTTTGTAAATGATGTGAGCTAACCAGATGTTCAAGATGTTTTTTAGTTTTTGAACAATGTTGAGATTTTAATTCAGAGATCTAAGAACAGCATGATATAATGTTTATAAGTTTACAGGATAAAACTTATTGTACATTATTATTATTATTATTATTTAAATGAAAATGTAAGGGTTATCTTTGAATGTTGGTAATATGAATCCAAATGTGAAGGCACACTGTGGGTTTAGCTTTTCTGAAATGCAAACAGGTTTGAAAGATGATTGTCCCCCTCTGGTCTCATACCTCTTTTATCCTCTGTAAAGCTGACCTGCATATTTTTTGTCACGACTGGCTTTAGGAACAGAGCTCATAGCTATGAGTGCCTCTTTCTGAGTGCTCTGCATTGCTGTGTCTCCTCAGTGATGATTGATTAACTTTATGGTGGGCTTTTACACTCTTTGATGATCATATCGGGTTATTATCATCAACATGTTGCGGTTTTATATCATGTAGCATAACATGCCCGCCCCTGCCTGGTTCAATAATGGGTGCTGCCCATCTTGGAATTAAAACCACCTTGTTATGCTGCAGTAGACTGAGGGCCATTGTAAGCTTGGGGCTGTAAGTAGAAGTCCCTGAATGCATTTATCACAGGGACATCGGCAGCCTGTAGATTTGCACTGTCAGTGCCTCAGAGAATCAGGTGTCCACTGTTCTGCACGGGGGTCTGATTACCACTGATGTGGTTCAGAGATCCTGTTCTATGACTCCTTGACTTAAAAGTTTATGGTTGTGGTTATATGGATGCCTTTTTTTGGTGCTGTGAATATGTACATCTCCGTTTTCCCTTTGTAGTCGAATGGATTTATGTTTGACTATTTTGTGGCTATGGCTAAATTTCCTCTATCAATGCTGCAGATATAAAGTAGCATTTTGAAACTAGGACTAGTAAGTGGTTATTGATATTAAATTGACATTCTCGTTCCAATATTTTTGGTAAAAACTTTCATGAATGTTTTTGGGAAAAGAGATAAAGTTAGTGAAGCTAGTGAAACTTGTACACAATGTTCACAGTTAGTTTTGTGCGATAGGGTAGTGTTTACTTCCTTTCTCTGCAATCTTGGAATAGAAACGAAACTTTTATTTTCCTTCCCAAAATTTGCAGATGGTTCACTTTCATTGAACGCTATTCTACTTTATCTCTTGTGCCTTTGCTCTTTTCCTCTTGCTTGCTTTTTCTGTCATGCTCATGTCATTTCCTGTCTGAGCTTTCAGGAGCGCTGTAATTCTTTTCACAGATCTTAATCTTGTCCCCCTCCCCTCTCTTTTTTTTCTTCTCTAGAGCCATGTCACTGCAAATAACCTCATCCTATACATGTTCTATAGTGATGTATGTGAAAGGAGATCTCACCGCTGATTACAACAAATGATCAAAGGCAATGTTTGATGGGATATTTACATTCGTATCACAATCTGCCCTCTCAGATCCTTAAGTTCACTGCATATAGCATGAAAGTAAACGCACTGGCTTTTTATTTAGACTGCTGGTTAAAACCTTGTTTTGATGGTGGTTGCTAAAACGCTTGTTTTCTATTTCAGAGCCAGTTTTTGCTCAAATGATGTTTTGTTTGTGGCAATAATGCTGCCTAAGAAAAAAATAATTTCATTTATATCATTGATCTCATGACTATAATGACATTTTAGAAGTAATTTGTTGTGGAGTATAAAATTAGTACTGATGAGCTAAATGTATGTTAAGCAACGTCATTTCAAAGTATCAGAGGCGCAATTAAAGAGAGTGAGAAGTAAAGTTACAATGATATATATATATATATATATATATATATATATATAAATATAAATGCTTTGTTTACCACAATGATATTTAGAATTTTTCTCCCTTGTAGGGATCTATGGCTTTCCTCGGTGACATCACTGCCTCATCTAGCCTTATGCTGTTATAGTAAAAAGAGAAAGCTCTCACTCTCTCCTTCAGAGTCCCAGCACCACAGGGATGAAAAATCTCAACTATCCAGCTCTTCATTGCTAACAGACAGCGTCAGCCCTCTTGTGTCTGAGTTATTTCGGGGGATCATTAAATGGCCTTGCACAGTATATGGAAATACATGGAATGTTTAGGTCATGAAACACATCCACTCTGATTTACGATGTAAACTTGCTGCCTAAGAAACGTCTTTCTCCTGTAAAAAGTGGAAACGCCTTGAATAGATGCATCAGACAGATGGTTGCAGCTCTTTTTAAGGCTTTAGGTTGCTGTGTTTTAGTTAGTGGATGCATTTAGTTTGACGCTTGTAATGTAGTAATAATTATGTTATTCAGAGTAAAATGTGATCTTGTAATTTAAGAAAGTGCATGACTGGGCTTTAATCCATTGGAAATTGAGTAGATCATGTAAAATGGTTGCTGGTTTGTAGTTCTGTGCGTATGATCTCATGCCTGTCAGATTAACACTTAAATGGTTTTTGAGAAAGCCTCAAAGGAAAGTTGAGTTAGAAATGGGGAAAGTTAGTTGTTATGTGTGTTGTTCTTTTTTTTATTATTAACTATTACTAGTAGTATTTGTGTTTTCTTGGGTGTAGAGTGGAATAACTTTCATGTAGCTTATGCGGTGTAACATGGCACTAACAAATTAAGGTCATGGATTTGTTTTTAGCATCATATTTTTTTAAATACTTGGTTAATTCATGATGATTCCTAGGTTTTTGCAAGGTCTAGAAGCAAAAAGTTACACTTGGACACATTCTGACAGTTACAAGAAGCTTGAGAAATATAGCACGCCAATTGTGTTCCACTAGCCAAGTGAGTTGGATCAAAGATCTGAGCTGCATGCTCAATTGGTGCAAACCCCTGGAAAAAGGTTCTCTGCACAGCTACTGTTGTAATGGGCTTTTTGACTTTTTCTGACTGGTCTTGAGGAGTTTTCTCCATTCATCAAAAACCTCAATATTACTGTATAACTCTTGTCAAAAGGAAAGGTTACATCTCTTGGAGATGTCGGCCTTTGTCTTTATCCTCAGCAGGCTTTCTCTTCTGACTCCATATTAGGAGAGACCTCAAGAGGTTGAGGTATTTGGCCTGGCCCAGTCTTTTATCAGTAGTTTCCAAGGCAGCGTGAAAGGGAGGTGAGTGAGTTGCTGATTTAAATCAATGCATTTATGCAGGGTTGATCCTGACACTCAGGAAATGGCAAGAACGGACATGAGCTTAAATTTTATAGTGTTACATGGAGATCTAGTTTAATGAAGTGTGTCCACATTTTGTGGTGAGTGCTTGGAGGAGACATACTCTTATTTGTTTTTTTTGTTTGTTTTTTTTTGTCATGTCTTTTAATTTTTCATGGATTTTTCTTGCCTGTTGAGTATACTGGGTCTTATTCTCGGTGCGTATTTGTGCATGAAATGTGCATGCGAACATTTCTCTCAAACAAATTCTAATTCACTAAGTTTTTAAATTGTATTTTTAATTTACAACAAAATGCAGGAACCGTCAAAACCACATGCCAACATCTTTTTGTGAGCCTTTTGATGTTCTGAAGCCTTGTGCAGGGAAATACAATTTCAGAAAAGCACCAATGGCCAATTTTCATAAAACCAAAGCCTATTTAAAACTTTCAGAAGAAAAATCTTAATTCAACACAAGAAACAAAATTAAAAATGTTCTGAAGGGTTTTGCTTAACTGTGATGCAATCGATTAAAGCTATCATGATCGAGGAATCAGTTTTATTTGGGGTGTGTGCGGCTGTAAACAGCTGACCATGAAGGGACTGAATCTTTCACAAAAAGAATTTACTCATTTACGAACTATGCTTTTAATATGATCCAATCTTTAAACCTACATAACACAAGGGTCTTTTGTACTGAAATGTAATAAGAAGTCATGTTTTATTACCGTGTTTGTAGGCTCTTCACTTGGACAGGGCTGCCGACGCAAACAGCACAGATGTATTCATTCCTAAAACTTGTTCATTCGTAACTACAGCGTGTTCTCTGAATTTGATCAAATGATCATAATTACATCTATTCATTTTAATGTCATGCTACTAGTCTCTTATTTAGACTGAAAACCACTTTCATACGGGTGAGGAAGCTGGTATTTGGAGAGGTATTTGCACATGCCGTCATGCCGTAGGCCCATGAAACAGATGCATTTTGCAGCATTAAGGTTAATGATTAATCGATTAATTGATTAATTTATACTACAATCCATTGATAGACAATTGACATCCCTAGTCCAAAATGAACTAAATATAACCCAGAAATGTAGTAAAATAATACTTGCATAAGGAGTGATGGACTTACCTCAAGGCCCTTTGGCTCATATTACCAGACTCATACCATTTTAACAAACTTGTATAATCTAGCAGTTTAGAGCTTGCATCATGTTAATACTATAGTCTCATATTATAACTTTTTAAAGCACAAATGCAAATTAGATTTGTCTGTAATTGTTCAAACAAGAAAAAAAAAAAGTTTTTGAACCTAGATACCAATTATTTAATGGTCCTCTCTCCATCACAGGGAGAGCACAATGGCTAATATTCTTCATATATTCATATATATTTCATATATATATATATATATATATATATATATTTCATGTATATGAATATATATATTTGTGTGCATATCACCAATTTTGGTTAAAGTTGCCTAGAAACAAGGGGTGGCTCAACTTCCCCACAGGCTTGAATCCCTCCGCTTTCCCATCTATTTTATCATATACAGTGAAAAGTAAGAAAATTATAATACAGCTTGAGCTGACAAGTTTTCTGCATATTGCAAATGCGCGTATGTACAGCTGTCTAAAAATTTGAAATCTGACTCTGTATAAAATTTGTGTTTGAGGATGCAACACTTGACATTGCCAGTTGTTCAACTGGACAATAAATGAGTCTCCTTGGGAATAGGCTTATCACAGTGTCTTTAGTTGTCAACTACGTTGTACTGTTGCAGCTATAAACCAGCTTGTCCGCCTTCTCATATGAGTAAGCGAACCCTCCCTTGTTCGTATCATACTCATAGAAGATTGTTTACTCGGGCAGCAGCTGTACTGCCATGTTGTTCAAGTGAAGGCGGAGAGTTCTGAGGAGACCTCTTACGGAACAAGCTCTGTTTGCTTGACTGCGGTGGCAGCTGTAGTAGGACTGGCTCATGTGGTTGTAATTAATGACTGGCACTGCCTCCTTTTGAGCGTCAAGCAAGATTCATTACCGAACTGCCACAGCTTAGCCATGACAATCTGGAACCTGTCTCTTCAAAACAATGTGCTTTCCACAGACTCAAGCCTAGCTGTCCAAGTGATCCCTCAGACCCTGGCCTCTGGAAAAGCAGGCCTGCAGGAAACTAATGTTCATTAATGAGCCAAAAGCTCGTTGATGGGGCACTGAAAGAAAGGATTGTCACTGCTTTAAAACTGATCAAAGAACCTGAAGTCCAGCCATGAGAATACGTGAGTGGACTTAAAATGAAGTGAAACATTTTACACTTGTAGTGCTTTGATGGTATGCTAATTCTGGTGGTTCTGTGCATTTGGGCCTCACATTGACCCTTAACTGAAGTGCTTTGAATGCAGATGAAGCATTTTTAAGGTTAACTTATTCTCAAGGACATGTAATCCTGTTGCTATCACTTTAACTTGCAGACTGACAAAAACAATCTGTGCTTGGGTCTGTGCAACACTGAGCAGTATCGTTTAGACCAGGGTTGTCCAAACTCGGTTACGTACATATTGCAAATGAAGATACATGTTCATTTGTTGAATCTAAGAAATGAATAAATGTTATTCTAAAGAATGTATAAATTAAAATGATATATCGGTTACTTTTAAAATATTCTTGCAAAGCAGTGCTTTTTATATGAAACCAATTAAGTCAAATTTATGATCACGACTAGAAAAAAATTTAGTTTAGTTATAGATAAATTCTAGCATGTTAAAGTCTAGGCCTAAAGAAACCGGACTCAATTATTTAAAGACTTCTGAACATGTTTATCTATAATTATTCATCTAAAAAGGTCATTTGACTAAAGGTTTCTGCTTAGAAGCCAAAGACTGAAAGTCCTATGATGTGGTGCCATTAAACATGTTTAAAGACAAATGTAATATAATATATGTAACTTTACATTCCATTACTTTGAGGAGCAGTTGTGTCTGGATTGAAGAATAGCCTTAGGATTTGTCTTTGTAATCTTGTTTGATGTTAATCATCACAGTTGCTTTTATCTATTACCTCCGTGAGCATTTGGAATGGAGCAAACAATTTTCAGATGATGATATCTACAGTGTTTCATTAGTAAAGAATGTAGGTGACCTTAAACCGATGGCCTGTTTCCATTTTTCAGTGTGATGACATGGTGTACTGTAATAAAATAGAGGCTAAGTGGGTAGTGAAACCTGGCAAATGTTAGTTCCAGTTGAAATACTTCTGCACCGTAACTTGTTACTGCCCTCTGAAGGAAATCCATCTGCATTTAAATATCAAGCTGAGCTCTGTATGTCTGAGGCCAAACGTTTGTGCCTAGAACACTGCAAACGTTGGGCCCAAGATGCGAACGTATAGAACACCTGGTTGATCTTTCTGACTACATCAGACTTCATCATCTACATCAAATCCAAAGAAGAATTATAAGTTCTTTTTAGGGGTGGCACGGTTCATAAAACCCACGGTTCGTGTCACGGTTTTCGATTCTGTACGGTTCTTGTTATTTTTTCTTTTAATCTTTAACACTCCAGAAATGTACTTGAGCATATGATATATGGCTTAATTATCCACAATTTAGGATAAAGTATTAAAAAAGTTCTATCATGTAATCATTCATAAATGGAATTGGATGCGTGTTGCACAATAATTGCATACAGTCGCAGTTCTATCTATTGTTTTATTTCCGCTGTCATCATAGGTAATAGAGCGCGGATCGGGACACATTTTTTCTGTCCGAGCCCGGCCCGTGTCCGACAGAGCTGTAACCGAAATTATTTTTTTTCATACTAATGACACATGCACTTTTTTTGTGGAAAGCCTGCTTTTATTAACCTACTGTAGGAAGGCGTTCAGAAATGTCAACAGATGAGAGCATCAGCACACACCGGACAAAAAGACACACAGACCTAGTTTAATAATTGAGTAGTCACCTCTTGTGGGCTATGATTTAGTCATCGGAAAAGAACTGAAGAGTTATGACAAGTTATGCTTTTACACATAGTTTTCTAATATGTAAATTGCTTAACCATGAAGCCTTTCAGTGGCCCCACTATTAACTCTTTATATT
The DNA here is from genome assembly GCA_032359435.1 of Enteromius unitaeniatus. Lineage (NCBI taxonomy): Eukaryota > Metazoa > Chordata > Actinopteri > Cypriniformes > Cyprinidae > Enteromius > Enteromius unitaeniatus. The sequence goes on from JAUMHI010000041.1 coordinate 8,151,852, forward strand.
ATACTTATTGTAGATGGATGCAAGGAGGAAGTGCAATCAATACCTGGGAAGGCAGTTTTTGTCAGAGCTCTTGTTATTCTTAATTTTGACACAAATGACATGCATATCGGATAAATATATAGGTTATTGGCCTAATTTTGTCTGTAATAATCAATATCGTCATCGGCACTGAAAAACGCAAAAGGTCAACTCCTAATATGATCCTTCTGAGGTTAACGATTAATTGATCACTCAAAAATGTAAAGGAACAGCATGCACTAAAGCATTCTGCACAAAGACCATAATTGAGTTAGAACGTTTTCTCACTTTTGTTTTCACGTTGACTTCAACAAGCCTGAGGAAAGCAGCACAGATCTTAAGGACACCCAAAACTTCTTAACAGTGCTCATGTGGGGTTGTCATTTCCTGAGATACTTTCTGGCTGTATTAGTAATTATTTCTCCAAATGCTTGCCTCTGTCCATGCCTATAAATCCTTCACCGCTGGGGGGTTTCAAGGAGTTTTGGTCACCACACATAAATAAACACACACACTTAGACACTTATTACACCCCTGATGAAGCACCTGGGGCTTCCTGTGCCTCCCACACAGCCATGTTGCTCATCTGTTGTGGCCAAATTGGGATTTAACTAAAAGTCTAGTTAATGCATAAATGACAAGTTACTAATTAAAATTCTAAATATTATTTACTGTCAATTAATCTGAAAGTTTTTATTTTTTCACTTGCATTTAGTTCCCTGTGCGTGTATTTTTGTTTTTGCCTGTGGTACATGGAAGATCCATTAGTGAGCCATAGAGAGCAGCGCATCTACTGAAGTAGTGGAAAATGGGCGCTATATTATAGGATTTTCCTGCCCTTTGCTCAGCACACCATATCAAGTTTTCACTTGGGATAGTAGAAGAGATAATGGTTGACTGGAATGCCACCAAGCCTGAAACCACAGCCTGTATCAAGTAAAATCATTCCCCATTAAAGATGCCTTACAGCTGCTTCTAAAATAACAGGGCAAAGTATGGCACCATTGAAAGATTCTTGTGCTTTGGCCGCATAGTTACTCATAGTTGAGTTGAACATGTGCCCAAAGCTAGAAAAGAGGTTGAAGAAAGCTTTCAAGGCAAGCTGAAAGACGAGCAGGGAGCCATTACAAAAGGAGTCCGTGAATAGAATGGGAATGACTGGCAGTAGTTTTCTCATTTGTATGCTTGTCTATTCGAACTGCCACACTGAATGGGGGGGGGTAGGCCCCTTTTCCTTGTTTTAAAAAAATTCTTTCATGACTCAACCTATTATTTAATTGTATACTAGTTGTTTAAACGTTTTCTATTTTAGAATACATGTAGGCTGTTTAAAGTATATAAAACCTTTTCAGTTAATGAAGCAGTCACATTGGTTTGAATCCTGGAAACGTAAATATTTATCTGAATTTGTATCCATCTTTCATTCCTTTCAAGCTTTAACACAAAAATAACTTATTTTTTAATTATTTTTAGCAGAGTAAATTAAGGAAATGGTTTGTGTACCAATATAACAAGAAGTTGTTGACCCTGGTCTTACACAGTTTGAAGGATACTGTTAGTCTTTTCAGGAGAAAAGATTCCCTGTGCTGAAAATATGAATAGAAAAATATTACTTGTAACTTTTGGTTGTTTGATTGAATTTTTATTCATTTTTGAAACAGACATGAAGATAGACAGAGATATATATATATATATATATATATATATATATATATATATGTAATTTTTAAATTTTTTTAGTTTGG
>JAUMHI010000041.1:8153714-8185030 GCA_032359435.1 Enteromius unitaeniatus
ACATATTAAGATAGACAGAGATATATATATATATATATATATATATATATATATATATATTTAATTTTTAAATTTTTTTATTTTGGTTGTGCGTTCACACATTTTTTTAAATTGTGACCCATATCAGATCTGATGTTTACACTTGCCATACGACCTGAAACATCACGCATGTGTTGTTGTCATGTACTGCCTCAACACGTGCTTGAGAATAATAGCATACATGACCAGTGTTTAAAATGAGCAAATGATAGAAATTAGTTATTTTTATTTCCATATTCACCGTTGATGATTTGTTGTAATCTGAGGAAAAAAATTCTGACTTACAGCAGTTTTAGGTTGAGTAAGCAAATATTATGATAAAGATTAAAGTTTCCCTCGTGTTCTTTTATTTATAATAACTACATTAATAATTACAATATCACTATTTTTTATTTTATCTGTAGGCTACTATAAATAAGAACAGATGCAAAAAAAAATGAACAAGTATCTTGTAAAAAGATAAAATGTAATGCATTGTTTGTTTGTATTTTCTATCTAAAGCATTTATGTACAAAAAACACCAAATAATAAAATGTGAATTAATTACAAAATTCATTACAAACTGATTATTAAAACTACAAAAGCAGTACAGTGAAGTGCAGCGAGGGATTTTCCTTCTCTTTTATTATTAGATTGACAGATCTATTTGCAGGTATCGATGTTACACATCAGATATTTTTCCTGATCAGCTCCTCAAGCGCTCACTTAAGACAAAACCGATATGTTTGTGTGAATATTCTGTGTTACGTGTATTAGTCGGGATCACGCGCTGTCGGAATTGGCGTTATATGCGCGCTCTCTTGATGGCCGTCAGCAAACCCGAGAATAGGTAGACCTAACCCTCTCAGAAAATATGCAGATAAATGAACTTCAAAATGTTTAATTACCATTTGGATTGGAGTCGTCAGCTGAGGGCTTAATAAACCAAAATTCCACCTTTTTTGGATGTAGCTCAAAATAGCCTGTCAGCATTTATACTTTTTCCCAGCACAAGTCACATATGACCTCATTAAGCTGCGGAGAAGTACCAAATTGTCACCGTTTTCATTATGTACAGAGCGTAATGCCGCAAAAAAATCCGATCTGCCTGTTTACACGACAGTCGCATTGACACAAATCTGGTTTATATCTGATTTATTTCCACATATGAACGAGGCCTGAAACTGATCTCAAAATATCCGGATGCATGCGTTTTTTTCCTGTTTACACTGCCATGCAACAGATCCGACCTGTGTCGCATATGAGCAAAAAATTGGGATTGGGTCACATTTAACTGACAGTGTAAACGAGGCCATAATGCCACGGCATCGTGGCGGATGAGCATCAACACTTTCCTCAGAAACTGTGTAAAACCTGTTGATCGTCATCACACAGCATGAGTGAGAATGTTTCAAGAATCTGAGGTTGTTGATCTTTTGTCAGATCCTGTCTCCCTCTATAGGACATTCCATTGCATGAAAAGACATGTTTGTCTATAGAACTTTAATGCTGATGTGTGAAGTCATGTATACGGTTTGATATTTTGAAGGGTTTGTAGTGGAATAGATCAAAATGAATGCACCCGTGTCTTGGTTTGGTCTTCGGTAGGCTGTCCAAATGCAGTCTCTTGTTGAAGCTGACTTCTAAAGCGTGTAAAATGGGTTTTCTTTCATTTAGTATGCTAGTGGCACCCTCAGACTATCAACACCAGCAGAACCACTTTGAAATTTCACAGGGGAGAATGTGTGTGGTAATTGTAGTCGATCCCATACTGGGCTGTGGTCCTCCAGAGGTCAGACCTCTGCTGGGAGCTGTTTACTTCCTACACTTCACCATAGTTCGGGTTATTTTCACCAGCCGTTTAAGTTGTGACACCACTGCCATTTCCGCTGAGCTTGCTGCTCTCCTGTCCCACCCGGTTCAGTTCAGTTTATTACGGACAACTTGTTCAGCTTTATGAAAGATAGCCTGGAAGTGCCACAGTCACATCTGAAAGTGTTTTTCTGTCCATTGCAGAGTTGCACTCTGGGTCTGCCTTTCTGCTAGTTTATCATTTACTTTTAGCCCACACCTGTTTGGTATTACACTGATTACCCTCCTGACCATCTGTGCTGAACTCTTACATTCAAGGGTCTCCAATATAGCAGCCATGCAGACATTCTTGATGATAATGAGACTCCAGATCTCCTTATTTTGCATGTCCTACCACTTTCTTTGGATTTTGTTTGACTCCTCTGCCCCTTTGGCTTCCACACTCCTATGCAAACACTGCATCCTGTGAACTAGATGCATACATAGCTCTTATTACAAATGTCCACACATTCTGGTCTTCTGGCTCGTGTGTGTGTGTGTGTGTGTGGCGGCCGTGTGTGGCAATCATGTCCAGTCCACCCTGTTGTTGTTGCTGTATGTTGTATGCTGCTGGTGATTTTATTTTTTTGCTTGCACTGCCACTGGCCCATCATATTTTATTCTTTCTTTCTTTCTTTCTTTCTTTCTTTCAGTTTTTTTTAATACAGTAAAATTGTTTATTTTTATTTTTTATATATTTTAACATGTAATCCAAAGCATTTGTTTTCTTGCTTTTTTTCCCCTAGATTAATTTTTTTAATTTGTTTAGAAATCCTACCATTATACCACATTCGCGCTTAAAAAAAAAAGTTTCTTAAATTTTTTTTAAAAAGAAGCACTTTATGTGGACATGTTACTTTTTGATGCAAATTTAGGGTCTTGCTAAACAAGTTTTTTTTTTTTTTTTAGTTTTATTGTACTTGCGTCATACTTTTTAACAAAAGCATGCTTTTAATTTAAGTTGCACAGTATTTACAGTTTTATTTTTTATTACTTTATTTATTTTTTAACACAGAACTGGGAAGTTGGCAAAATTATGTAACATAAGTTGCATCATTATATAATTCATTATACAGCTTGTCATAGCAGCTAATTGGATATAGCACTCCAGGGATTGAAATCCAAAATTAAGATTCTAAAATCAAGTTTTTGAAATACTTGGCATACTTCAAGCTTACTTGTTAACTGAAGGTTGTATCTGCCTGTCGAGTTCTTACTTGGTTTGTTATGCTAGAACTTGATCAATGCAAAACCGCTCTCCCCTCTGTCCCACTCGCACCCTGAGCTTGGCTGCTGTTATGCTCCTGTGCACTGAGGGGTTGAGGATAAATCGGACCCTGAGTACAGAAGCCTCTTTGTTCTACCTGTGCTTACCTCTTCTCCTGGCTCTAAGTTTTTTGTTGTACCTTTCTGAAGACAGAAATGTGATCTCCAGAGGCCAAGAAATCCAAAACCACAGATCTATACATTTTGCTGTGGGGAATGACATGGACGTAAATCATTGCCTTTTCATTCGTTTATTGTCTGTGACTTGAGTTTTATTCTGTGCTGAGTGTTCAAAACAGAAAAGTGTTGTTGTGAGTCCTAGACCACATTTAAAAAACCACAAATTTTTGCTATGTTTTGAAGTAGTTCCATCATAACTAGTACATTTGTTACAAGTTTTAAAGCATTAAATGCATTTAAATCTATAGCATTTCCCAATTCTTCCATGTCTTTTTTCTTTTCTTTCTTTTTTTCTTCTTCAAGATGACTCTCATACAGTACTGGATCTTTGAGCAAGATTCACTGACATACGGCTGTATCGACATCTTGCCCATGGACATGTTTTCTCCCTGGTCTCTGGTTTTTCAGAGTGGAAGTAATTGAACCATGAAAGAGTTTTTGAAGCTACATAAAAAGACATTACAGAGTACTGCCGTGAGGGGGATGCAGATTTAGTTTTGCAGCAATCGGAAAAGCACTTTTTTTTTCTTCTTCTTCTTTCTTCAAGACGTATGGTTAACCACAGCTCTTTTGAAACAAACTTGTTACTTAAGCATAAAGAAAAGAGGTTAAAAACGGTCACCACTGAGTCACAAATAAACAAGCTTGGAAACACAAGCTGCACATATGCTATAATAATCTTATTCTCCTAATCATGCTGTAATGGACCAGTTCTTCAAAGGGTGGGAGCACTTCATGCCACACAGGAAACTGTTTTCAAACAACCTCCTGCTTTCTTTTTGAAACCTCTGGTCAGAGGGTTGAGCACACTTTACCCATGAACCTCAACACCGTCTACATGCTCTGTTTTGTTGGGGGAGCTAAGGCTTTTTTCTCTTGCAAATTCCTTTCTCAATATATCATCATTTTAGTAACCGAGAAGGTATTTCATTCAAGAAATGTCCCTCTCTACTAAAATCTTCACCTGTCTTAGTCTCAGATGGCACAGACCGTCCACAGTCTGTTTATTGGTTGGTAAAAGGGCTCATATGTATTTAAATAATTGGATAAAGTATTATTTAATTTCAGATTTTATTTAGTTTTTGATCTATTTTAGAGTAAATGGCAATGTAAACTGTGATTGGTTGATTCATGTTAGTCAAATGGCCTCTATCTTTCCTAGAAGATTCACAGTGGGGACAAAAGTAGGTTCAGACAGGTCACATGTTGCAAGACATGGGAACGTTAATTAGTCTCAAGTCTGTGGGTATGTCTGTAGTATAAGTCACGCCTCAGTAGTCTCTCACAGCTGGTTGGTTTTCTTTTCCTCTGGGCTCAGAGGATTATGTCAGTCGGGATGTCTGTCTGAACTTTGAGGACTCCTGTATCTTGAATGAGTTTGTTTAGGGGGCCACACAGCTTCATGGGTGGGCAGTCTCATATCACTGCATGACTGGGATCTGTACTCAAACTATCATCTGATCTCAGACTTGAAATTTGAAGGCTGCTTATATAAATATTGCTGAATGTCTGTTTTTCTGGAAAAGGTGAGATTTTGGGAGCTCAAAGGCTTTACTGAAGTGGACATGATTACATCAATAAATGGTCTGACTTAATTTCTCTTTGAACCATTTAGGTCACTGAACATACAAGCAGTACAAATGTTTTCAACATTGATAAGAAAATGTTCTAAACAGCAATTTAGCTCATTAGAATTATTTCTGAAGAATCATGCAGTACTGAAGACTGGAAGAGATCATTTTAAATGGTAGTGATGTTTTACAATAATGTTTGTGTAAATGTGTAGTAATGTTTTATTATTAATAATAATTATTATTATGATTTAGTTTTTTTTTATTATTATTTGTTGTGTTTGATCAAATTGCACCTTGGTGAGTACAAGACTTTTTCAAAACCTTTTGACCAGCAGTATATAGTGTATATTGATTTTTATATTGTCTCTAAGGGTATTAAAACTTTAGCCAATTTTTTCTTTAAATCAGTTTTTTGCTAAGTTATGTTTTAGAAGGGGTATGTACACATACTCCCATCCCCCTTGTGTTTGTGCAGACCACATGACAGACTGACAAGCTCCAGTCAGCCACAGCGGGGCCTTTCAGTCATGATAAGGTTTGCCCCAAGGCATGGCAGAAGATTCCAGCTGTCAATCAACTTCACACATCACTGTGTCTCATTCATGCCTCCACTTTAGATTTTGGTTTTGTGTTCATCGTCACTGGCACTCTCCAGCTGTTCAATGGGGGGTGTATACAGTATAACTGGGATCACAGGTGTGCCGCGCTGCCTGGGAGAAAGGCATTTCAGGTCGAGGCTCTCCCAGGAATGTAGCCCGGGAAGGAAACGCTGTTTAGATTACAGCGTCGTTAGAAAATGGAGGCCGGGGAAAGCAGAGATGTTTTGCTTCGAGGGGTGAAGTCCTTAAACATAAACATACTACACTCAAACATTTCCCCCTCATTCTATGGTGGATATTGTTCTTGGTATAAAAGGTGAAAACCATTCCAAGTGGAATGGCTTTCTCCAGATTGTGCAAGGAAGTGGAACTATGTCAGACAGTGGTTGTTCACCACACTGAAAGAATGTATTTCATGTATTGTTGCCATGGTTTCCCCTTGCACCATATACTTCCAGACGCTGTGGAATACATTTAAGCCTAAATGAGTACATAGGATGTTTTTATGGTGAAAATCAAGTTCATATGAGAGCAGAGATGGTCATTATGAAACTATATTTTACTTCTCTCTTGAGGCAGGGTGGTTGTGTGCATATGAAAAGATGTTTAACTGTTTCAATTCTGTCAGTCCTGATCAGTTTGATCATTTTTATTATGAAATCTCTCTCTCTCTGTCTCTGTGTGTAGGTCTTGATGCTGAATTGTACTATGTAAGAGACGATGTGGTCAATCATTATGCCCTTTCCTTCATCCTGCCTGTGCCCAGTGACACTAACAGCCTACATTTCACATGGCACTCCAGCAGCAAGGTTGGTGCTGTTTATGCATCCTATGTACACCTTCCTGGTGTTAGTCATTAAAAAACAACAACAACAAAAACTTTCTATTCATCAAAGAATCATAATAATTAGTTTTTAATCACATACTTGCATCTATATCAATATGCTTATTATTTCTCGTAATCCTTGTCTCCTGTTTAGGTGGATTACAGGTTAGGGTTTCAAGTGGAAAACACTTCAGCCATGGATCAACCTCAGAGCAACATCTCAGTTCAGGGGGAGGTCCCGCGCACTCGTTCAGGTGAGTAAATCATTTCACATCCATCATATGTCATATCAAATCTTCAATTTCATTGCACAGATACTATTTCCTGTTTATAAACTGAACTGAGCTGGACAAAGGCATCTTTGAATGCAATAACGAATGTTAAATGCGCTGTGTAAATAAAGATGACTTGACTTTTGATATCGGAAAAGAAAAAATAACGTTTAAAATGCTTGTTAACTATAGATAACTATTAGATTATTCTTCTCTTGACTTTGAGTATTTGTACATCACAACACCAAGGTATATTGAGCATTTTATTAATTTGAGTGAACCAGCATTAACATTCACATGCTGTCAGTGGCACTGATTTTTATTTATTTGCTCAGAGATGTCTCTTCTTCATTGCACTGCAAATGCAAATAACTAGTCTAGTCCAGAGCTGCTGCACTTAGATGAAACTATTATTGACTTGATGTTGCCTAATAAACACAATCATTTAAATGGTTCTTTAAAAACTTGGCAATACTTTTTGCACCACATACTGTCAGCGAGTTATTTTGCATTCTACCTTTTTAATGTTTATTCACATTGTCTGAACAGTGCAAAAAATGCATTGTTTAGTACTGTTACTAGTAATTTACTAGTAACTGAGTATTTCATATAGTAAGTGTATCATCTTGTGTGTCACTCCAGTGTTCAGAGTGGATCTTTTCTGCTCTGGAAAGGCTGATGGAGAGGCTGTGCTGACGGTGCAGTTGAACCTGACTACACCGGCCAACAACTTCACAGTGCTCAACTTCAAACGCAGGAAAATGTGTTACCGAAGTAAGATCTACACTTTTTCCTTATTTCCTCCAATACATCTGTTTCTTAAGATCTTAGTGCATGTTTGTGTTTTGTGTTTAGCAGATTCTGTATCAAGTTTCACATTGCCAGAGACTGCAAATATGATAATAACACTAGCTTTGTGTCATATGCTTCCCTAGAGGAAATAGCCAGTGAATTTATTCTCTGCTTATTTGAAGCACATGAGCCAAATTAGCTGCTGGAGAAGAAAAAGAGTTTGTGTATGCCCCAATTTCCTCTCCCTTGTGGAATAACTGGGTCAGCGTGTGTATGTGGCACTCAAGAAGATATTGAGTGTCTTATACTTTTATGTGGCAGGAGTGTGATTTTTACTGCCCTGGCAACAATTTACAAACTAAACATGAATGAGACCACAATTAACCAGTTCAGGTGTTTGGGTGGATCTCTTGAGACATTTTAAGATATAAAATGGTGAAATGGTATTGGCTTTAGACTAGGGCTGTGCGAGTAATTGTATTGATGTAAACATTGCAGCACGGTTCTTTTTTTTTTTTTTTTTGAGCGCTCCCTCTTCCCGCAGTTTGCTATTTAAACCAACCGCAACGCTTACTGATTCTTTCCCTTGATGTTTTACTTTACAGGGATTGAGCAGCCAGAGCCCCCCAAAACTCTGCCATTCCCAAACACAACCGTACAGAGAATAGACCGTAAGTATTTGCGATTTATTGTTTAGTATTTGCACTAAATGTGGTTCTACAATGAGACCGTCTTTACTCTGCTCTTATAAGCTTTCTCTCCTCTCTTTTGGTGTTAGCGAGCAGTTCAAATGCTCCCACCACATCCACACGAGTTTTCTACATCAGTGTGTGTGTGTGCTGCATCGTCATCTTCCTGGTAGCCATCATCCTTGCTGTGTTACACCTCCACAGCATGAAGAGAGTGGAAATGGATGACAGGTATGCATGTGCATCATATCTTTTTTCAGTTTTTTTGTAATTTTTTTTTTTCTGTTTATTGCGGGTTTACAGGAGGGGCAAAAACTGCTAATTTCATACCAGAGCTGGGTATTTTAATTGTGTTTTTCTGAAATTAAATTAGGCATCAGTACAAAGAGTCTTTTTCAGCATTGTACAAGGTTGGTAGATTAGATTTTATCTGCTGCTATTTAGAAGAAAAGACACAGAGCTCCATTTATCTTCTAAAACACATCAACCTTAGAACAAGAATGTGCTCAGACTCCATTTTCTACCGGTGGATTGTTTTTGCTCCACTGCCCAAGTAGTAGACCATAAGAAACCAGAACTGTTTAATAATAATGATGATGATGAGTCTGTGACATTAGATCATGATTAGGTTCAATGAGTTTCAGGAGGCCGGTTAAACCTGCAGCATTTTAGGTCTTTCTCCACGGACTTCAGTGTTTAACCTTTGGAGTTGAAGTGTAATGGCTTTAATTGGGACAATTACACAGCACTTAGTTTTTAAATGCACTGGGGTTCAGGGCTAGGTAAAACCCGACACCGAAAACATTTAAAATGAAAGACTGGTCTGTAAGCCAAAGTACCTTTCAAATTGGTGCATATCAATTCTTAAAGTAATTAATTTCTTCACTCTAAATCTTTTAGCGTCAGTGACAGCGGAAGCTCTCAGGGTCTGTCTCAGCCTTCCACCCAGACCACCCAGTACCTGAGGGCAGACACCCCCAACAACGCTACACCTGTCACCAGTAAGATGTCGCTCACCTCTGACCTCAGATCAGCAACTCTCTCAAACATCTCAACCATCTGCCGTTACCATCTGCACTCCTCTTCCATGTTTAAAATGTCAAAACCCATCTCTTTACTAGGAGATGTAACTCAAAGAGTAGATAAACACCACCAGGATGCTTTGCTCCCCACAGCTTAATTTCACACCTCTGGCTGCATCTTGCCTTGCCCTGTTCACACCAAATGTGCATTCCTTTATAAATTAGAAAATTGGAAACAAATGATTGCATTACCTAAACTGGAATCATAAGGTCGGTATCAACAGGCGCACACATTCTCCATCTCTATTTTCTTTCCCCCTTAAATTTAGCACAGCAGTGACTCCAGCATTAATTGTTTTTCTGTGATCAAGTCATCACGTCCTCAATAGAACAAAAGTCAGTCTCTTAGCATTTCATATTCATTGACGTTTGCCAGGTATTCCCATGGGTTTTAAATTCACAGTGGCCCCAGAAAATATTTAGACTTAAGTAACAAAATAAATGTGTTTTTAATTAGATATGGAAATGTGAAATGGTACAAGACCTGAGCAAACATTACTTGCTATATTAGGAATATATAGCTTAAGTAGGTTGCACAATTACAGAATTGCGAATTTTATGTCAGTTCAATTGTTTAAAAAAAAACAAACACTTTTTCTGGAATTTTTTTGCTGAACTTTTTAAATCCATAGAGTTAAACTGTTACGTTCCGCCATTTTTAAATCCATTCAGCCAATCTCTGGTTCTGGTGGTGGCACTTTTAGCTGTAGCTTAGCATAGATCATTGAATCTGATTAGACCAGTAGCATCTAGCTCAAAAATGACCAAAGACTTTCAATATTTTTCCTATTTAAAATTTGACTCTTCTGTAATTGCATCGTCTACGAAGACCAGCGGACAATGAAGTTTTTCATCACTCTGAAGTAAAGCTTTTTCATTTGAAATGGTCAAGGATATTACGCAGTTCCTGAAAATGCTGGGAACTATTTTCAGGTGCTGTTTAATGTTGCGCCTGCTGCAGCCATGGTAGGGCAGCAAAATTCCTAAGCACTTAGGAAAAAAAAAAAGCACTTTGAAACATTTGGTGTCAATAGTTTTGGGCAATATTTCAGGCTGGTTTTAGTGAACAATCTCCTTCAATTAAGTTATTTTCGTAAGTGTGGATATTGGATGGTGGTTATATCTGCTCCTTTTTCCCCAGGCTGTGTACTCCCCTTGTGTGTAGCGCCTCCCAGTGGTCTTACATGCTTGGTGCACTGTTTCATGCTTATACCATGTGTTTTCTTGTCTCACTCTTGTTCTTGTGTGTGGAATAGCTCAGGCACCTGCTATGATTATCCATCCTTCATATACCTCTCTCCATCTTTCTTTTTTTTTTTTTTTTTGGTTGTCACACTCCCTCCACCCCTTCCTTTTTCTATCAGATGCTCATACTGGCTCTGCACCCATGCTCCAACTTGCAGGCGCCTCCTTCCCTCACCCTGGTGCCCCCTCGCACGAAACCAAAAGTAAGTTCTGCTGCTTTAAAGCAGATAGAGAGAGCAACAGGGAATCATGACTTAATCGTATTCACTAACCACCTACCTTTTTAACCTAGTTTCTTCTTCAACATCACCATTGTTTTGTTCTTGCTGGTCTTTACCGAGCTCATTCATTGGTTTATACTGGATTACAGTGGTGCAAAATGCAAAGACATATTATTTGCATGACGAGAAGGAAAATCAGATGGTCATGGTAAATTAGTTTACCCAAATTTCTGTCATCATCTGTCACTCTCGTGTTGTTCAAAAGCTTGAGCATATTTGAGAAAAAGCGTTCTATCATATCTAACTGCATTTTTTTGTCTACACCATTGTTTTATTTTCACCAAGGCTGCATTTGTAAAATCGAAACTACTGTAAAAAGGGTAATCCTGTTAAATAATATTAAAATTTAAAACCGTTTTCTATTTTAATGTATTTTGAGTAGACCATAAGGGGCGTTTTATATTTAGTTACCCATAATAACCACGTGGGGGCAGCATAATGCACTTTTAGTATGAGGGGAGAAACGTAGTCTAAGTGAATCCGAACACTGGACAGTTGTATTGTTAGTGAAAAGTGATATATTTACACTTTCTGTGTTCACAATCAACCGTATTTATATAATCGCTAAGTTAATGTTTACCACAAGGCACAGTGAAGTATTGAATATAAACAGGAAGATCGTTCAATCAGAAATGTAAACCTAAAAACAACACACAAGAATAAACAATGTTTTTATCAGGATGCGCAAAAAAATGTAAACAGACATGTTCAAGCATTTGTGCTTACAGTACATTTTGACCTTTTTTTGGGATGTTGTTGTGTATTTCAACTACACCGTAACTAAATGACAGCATAAAACACTCGGCTTTCTCTAAACGTCTATTACAATTGACTCTGTATAACTGAGATGAAAATCTGTTGTGCAAGAGTGACACTGTAGGGTTTGCCTTTGGCAAAGCTGGGGTTTTACTTCATTGATGACGTGTTTGTTAAAATAACACTGCAAACCTCTGTCTTTCTCTGAATAGTCTTTGTTTTGATTTGTTTGTTATAGACTCTTAATTAGTTCGATGTGAATTGCTAATACTTATTTTAATGTGTGATTTGAAGGTTATCCCTCACTGCGGATAGAGAAGAATGACTTAAGAAGCGTCACTCTCCTAGAGGCCAAGGCAAAGGTCAAAGACATCGCCATCTCCAGAGAGAGAGTCACACTCCGAGACGTCTTGCATGAAGGTATCCAATCCCACAAGCCCCATAGATGCACATGGAAACCACAGCAAGTTAATATTGTGCGTTTGAAAGACTTCATTCTTAGTACTCCATCCACCTCCGTTCCATTGAGACTTCCATCTTTCTTATAACGACCAGTTCGGCTGAAATTGCATCATGGCAAACAGACGCGTCATTTGGCCACTCAGTTTGAGGTTAGACACTTCCCCCTGCAAAATAATTTTGTTGGATCACACAAGAGCTGTGCTCCAGCGGGAAATCTGCACTCAAGCACTAAATTGGAGTCCAAACAGAAAAGCTCTCTGCTGGGCGTTGTGCCAGCACAGCTCTGGGCTTGCAAAGATGATGTTGACAGAAATGTCATTAGTCACATAAGCTATAAAACATAAACATAACTGCGTCAAGAATCCGCCTTATTTGACTTGTGTTCTTGCAAAATCTCAATGCAATCATTCCCCTCTGTAGCATCTTTTTTCCATAAGTAAGACATTTTGTACATTGATTTTGTACGTGTGCCCACAAACTTGATAAAGCTGTTTTATTATTATTAGTTCTGACTTTGCGAACTAAAGCTGGTTAATCTGATTAAACCAATTTTATTGGACATTTGGAGGAATGTCAGATTAATCCTTTTTGAAGGGCCATTTGCTTTTGTATTGCTTATTTTTTTATTTTTATGACCTCAATAGCTTTTTATTTGAATGGCCTTTGGCGGCATTTTAAAGTTCTACTTATTAAATATTTTTGTGGTAATCCCAAAGCCAAAAACACAAGAGCATGGCTCCTTTTAATCAAAAATGAAAAATTCTCTGTTTATCCCTTTTCTGTTTACTTTATCTTTTGTGCAACAAAGTGCATTTTTGGAGAATATTCTTGCTACCATTTTTGCATATAATGAGAGCCGATGAGAAAAGAGGGCTGTTAAGCTCTAAATTGACAAAATATGCAACTTCAAAGCATAATAAAAGTGGTTCAAACGACTTAGCTTTGAGTGAAGCACAAAGCAGAATCAACATGTTAACTGTTCTATTTAAACCATGTTTAATAATAACAGAAGCAGCAATAATGATATTAACAGTAGACTGAATTAACAAAAGGGGAACATAAATGACTAGGGACTGTCAGCTTTGCATAAATGTAATCATAAGATTTAAACTACAGTTTTAGGCTCAATCACAATTCTATATTCTACCCCTTTGCCTACCCCTTCCCCTTGCCCCTTGAAATGCAAAGGGTTAAAAAATGTTCCCCTAAGAAATGGGACACCACTACTACACTGTTATCACTGTTGCAAACGTTTCTTTACAGAACATCCCCGTAAACACAAACACAAGACCGATGGTAATATACATATAGTGACAAATTGGCATAAAAATTCTTATTAATGACATTTTCTTAAAAAGGACAAAAAACTTTGTTTGAAGTGAGGTCCCAAAAAAATATTAGTTTGAAGGGCAATCTAGCTCTTCCCCTCCAACCAAAAGAGAATTTAGACACCCCTACCCCTACACGTGAACACCCCAAACGGTAAGGGGTAGAATTGGGTTTGGGCCTTAAAATGTTGAGGCGCTATTAGGCTAAAGAGTAACAAACAAGTTTACCATTGTAATTAAAAAGTTAAGAAATGAACCAGAAAACATTTGGAGTGATATAATTATTCATGTTTTCATCACCGTCTAGAATACAATTCAATTTTGTTTTGTGTTATTACAGGGACATGTGATCTGCAAATGACACGCAGATTTCATGACCAGTTTTTGCCGCCCAACATATTTAACACAATTATTGTACGATAATGTGCTTTTTGCTCCATTTTTAATACGTTTGTGCCAAATGTACACTGTAAAAGTTCATAATCACTCGTGATCTTTAAAAAATAATTAAATCCTACATAATCATTATATTCAAATTCATGTGAGCTGTAAATACATAGATGTCTAGTTGATTGCAGGGCATTGACTGTCTTCTGTGAAACGTTTGAATGACATCATTGCTGCTGCTTTCTCGAAACTTTAACAGGCTCATGGACTTTTCAGAAAGCAGGAATGCAGGTCAAGTTGACCTTGCATCGTTGTTCACGTACTTGTGACCAATGATGTAAGGTCTGTGCTATTCCAAAGCTTTGCCTTTTTCATTGTAAAACAAAAGTGCATGTTGCACCTTAGGACATTCAGTGCTTTTTTTTTTTTTTTTGAAAAACATTAAGCAACCGTTAAAGTTGTGCTCAAGTGTGACTGCAGTTATCCTTCCAGTTTATCATAAACTACCTAAAGCAGCTGAAACGGAAACCCAGCTGGTTGCCTAATGTATAATGCAATGTGTATGTTTTTGCTTTTTCTCGCATTGCAACCAATGCAATGAAAAATGAACCCATGCACTATTACACCTTACATTTTTCCCAAAATGGTGTGACCCTTTTTCCTAAAGCTCTTTTGACACTATTCGTCACGATATGATTTGCATTCATTAGTGTTCCTATTTAAATAAAGACTTAAATAATGGTAATTACAAGCAGGTTTCTACGTCAGCAAAGTGGCATGTTATAACAAGCATGGCAGCAAGAGAGGGGATAAAGATCAGATAAGAGGGAAAAGTAGTAGACAATGTGGTGCTGGCCTCTAGCATTTGTAACACTACCCCTAAATTAGCCTACTCTGATGTCTCCTGCTCTGCAAGGTGCACTAACCTATTACATAGATGGGAACTGCAGCTATGTCCAACTGTCTGTAGAACAGCCAAAAAGGTGAGAGACTGTCCTGCTCCTGCTGGGAAATCCATGCTATGTTTACTCTCTGCGGTCATCCAGGATACCTGTTCAGACCTGCTGTGCAAATGTTGGCATGTTGATTTATTCCACAGATGCAGTGAAACTAGAAACTGGGGGACATATAGAGAAATACATATGTTTTAGCTTTTCATGATAGTTTAAATGCAGTTCTCTAAACCTAATAGTGTTCATTGATATCATTGATCTAGTTTTTGCTACTGACGTTTAAACCAGAGATGATATTAAATATGTCATGTTTGTGAGTTTTATGGGAGGATCACAAAATTAGTCTCACAAGCCAAGTTTGCATTCAAGGCGTTTTTGCAAAAAAATATTTAGCACTTCACATATTTTAGTGATGGAACTGATGGAAATGCTACTTATCGATAGAATTTTGTAAATGTCGACACAGTATTTGTCGACACAGTATGTCGACACGTTTAACTTTAGCACATAAATTCTATATCGATGCTTCAAATGTTGCAAAAAATTGTTTGGGAACACCTTTTTCTCGATAAAAAAGGGCTTTAATGCAAATAAATGTAGTGTCACATGACAGAATTAGCCTATTGGCAGCATCCGTGTTTGTGGTGTTGTTCGTGTTAAAGCACCTTATGCTTTTAAAAGCACATTAAATCATATTCATTTTATTGCATCTAAAATGTTATATATGGTAAAAAGATGAGTTGCCTCTCAAACATAAATATCTTAATTTAATGTTTCGTTTTAATACTTTGAAAGTAAAAATTTCGAAGGCTTAATTTTGTCCAGGATATAGTTGTGGAGTTGATGCTTAATGCGTTACTGCACGCAGCGCCGACAGGAACTTGGTTTGGATAAACATACAACATTCCGAATGTAACATAAAACATTGATCCACAAACTGAACTCAAGAGACCGGGTATTTAAACACTAGAACTAATGAAGACATGGAGGACAGCTGGGGAAACACAGGTGGAACATAATCGACTAATAATCACAGACAAACACAGGAAAGACCATATAAGGGCATACACGTGGGAACTAAAACAGGAATACATGAAAACGAAACTAAGAACAGAACTAAACAGACATGAAACTTAATGCACATATCAATTTAAATTTAATTTACTTGTAATTTAGCATAATCTTGTCGGTTAATAATAAAATTTCCAATAGTCTAATAAAACTTAATCAGAAAAAACAAACAAAAACAATAACTGCACCTGCTTATGAATAGCTTGATGCTGGAGTAATCTAAATAATCTATAACAAAGTACAAAAACATGAAAACTCATTAAACTTGCTATGTTTATGTAGGCCTCCATAATTTAATAATGGGCTATTTTTTTTCTTTTTCTAATGGATTAAGAAGAGACTATTTGCATATGATTTGCGCAATAGGTGAAGTTATATGTGGAAACAGCTTAAGGGGAATTTTTTTTTTTGCGACCATTTGATTGGTAAAAGGCCAGTTGGATGGAAACGGGCTGGAGACAGCAAATTTCGCTAAAAAGTTTTCCCGCAAATTCTCTTTGCCGATAACAAAACAGTGTAAAAACCAGATGGAAACTTGGCTACGGTCTTGCAAAAAAAAAAGGGTTTAACATGTTGTTTAAGCAGATCATTGTGAATATCTATCGTATCATTATATATTGGACAGCCTTGTGTGAGACAATCTGTGCAATTCAGTCTGTGTATATCTTATGTTTTCATTTGTGACCCTCAGGGACATTTGGCCGCATTTTTCATGGAGTCTTGCTTGATGAGAAGGACCCAAGCAAAGAGAAACAAGTCTTTGTGAAAGCAGTGAAAGGTAAATCCTCTTTCAACCCTTACATATGTCCCTAGAGTACAATATTCTAAATCGATTGAACAGGATTGAAAAGAACTATTTTCTCAGAAAAATCATTAGGGATTGTTTGTGATAATGAGCCACTTTGTGAAGTTCCAAAGTTCATAATGCAATAACGAAAATGGAGTAAATGTTGATAATATAGTTTCTCAGTTATGACATCAGTTTCTCTAGAAAGTACAAATGCCATGAGAAACTTAAACACTTCCAGTCACACTGGTCACTCCTTCATTTGCCCTTATGCCCTGTTTACGGTGCAGGACTGGTGCCAACCACCAGACAATGCCACTGTACCAGCCTCAGCTCTGCCAAGCTGTTCGGTTTCCACCCCAGCCCTTGCCCAAGGGACAGGAAACAATACACTTTACACATACTCTCCAAGCATCCGTCAAAAGCTGTGCTCCAAGATAAAACCAGACCTCTGTGAACTCATGCTAAACGTGTTCACTCAGCCTGTGACTGGCTGAAAGGAGTTAGGCTGCTTATAAAGCAATCAAGCTTTCTCAAGTGCAAGGTGGAGGGTTGTTAAGGACCTTCATGCACATAACAAGAACTTGGCTGTTTAAATAAGATCCAACAGAGCATGCAGATGAAATGCAGACACGTTATCTTATTTTCACCTGCTGTCTGGGAACACGAATCGAACTATAACAAAACACTTTGACTAGGGCTGGGAATCAATTCCAAAAAGAATTTGGAGAAAGTTTGGAACCGGTAGCATCAAGACGAATCCACTCCTCATTCAGAACCTTTTTAAGTTCGACAAATGGAATGCTGCAGGAATTGAATTTTAATTTGAAACGAGTCGGCAACGTTACTGAGATCATCTCAATTTGAGGAGGCAGCCTTCTGTTCGAGAAGCACCGGCCTCCCTCATTCTCGCTAAAAGCCATGAGTACAAGAGATGTGAGATAAAAGATTAATTTTTATGTTTTAATTTGAGTCGATCGTGAACTCTGAACCAGTTCAAACTAAGTTTAAGAGGTTGGAACCTGCTGATGTTGTCTACAATTTTGAGTGCTGCACAACAGAACAGATCATGATGTGATCCTTGGTCTTGATTTAATTTCCATCTAAAATAGTGTTTTGTTTTGTTTTTAAAAAACATTTCTATCAGCCAATAATAATTCAAAAATAAAACATCACGAGCACAGATCAGTAGCCGAGAGCGCATCTGATTGACTTGTTGATTTTGATCCTGTGTACAGTATAATTTTGTGCATGCATTCAAATTAAACTTCATCATTCAGCTGCACATTTATTTTAGACACTTCATGTCTTGTTCAATTTATGTGATAAACTAATTTCACAGTCAAAACTGATTCAATTACAATTTTATATATTGGCTTTTTTTCCAAATACAAAAAAGATCAGAAACAACAGGGAGTAATCAATTTCAGGAACTGCAATCGAACAGCTTTAACTTTGGCGAGTTTTTGCTCAAGCATTTTAGAATGACAACTAGCATTTTGAATGCTGTCCAATGAGATTGGAGATGGTCCACATACAGTAACGTGTTTTTTGTTGATGTGCATTTAAAATATTTTAAATGTGAAAGAAATTTAGCCTATTTAGAAATTATGCACATCTTGACATTTCCATCCAGCGTTTTATTTATATAGACATGGCTAATAAATTATAACTAAATGTTAAAATATTTCCTCTAGCCTTTAGTGCTGCTTGTCATTTAGGATCTGGCTTTTTCCAGATCTTTTAGGGGTTTACTTTTTTGATTGTGGAGGGATTAGAAGACTTCGTCAGTTGGTTTTCTCATATTTCCCTCAAGACTGGGTTGTCCAGGTTTGCATCACACATCCTTGACTCTTTGTTCTTGCATTTGACTGTGCAGATCACGCCTCGGAGGTACAGGTGACAATGATGCTTACAGAAAGCTGTAAACTACGAGGCCTTCATCACAGGTGAGTTACAGCCACCATGTGCTGCTTTCTTGATGCTCAAAGAACTTACTCTATTGCAAAATCTGCTGTGTCACACTCCCATTACAGTATTTCTTTAACTTGCGATATACATTTTTGTGCAGAATCATTTGTATTGTATATGTTTGTGTGTGTGTATTTAGCTTTAATCCAATTCTTTGCTATAAACAAAACTTGCCATAGATGTGTTTTTAATTACAGAGACCTTATCACCATTTCTCCTTCGAGCACGGAATACCTGTAGAAGTTTACTTCACTTAACAGAAAAACCCCTGTAGTGTCATTAAACACACATGCTGATTAGAAGTTTCGAGAATTCTGACATAATATGCTTGTGTATAAATGACCATATTTCATGAAGGGTAAATTACCCTGTCCGCGGTGGAAGCATGTTGTGTAATGTTTGAATGTTGTGACAGCAATATGATGACCACAGTCGCAGCTATGACACTTCTATGACTACTAATCGACACACTTCCTCTGCTGTGTGAATTAATGTCTTCCTTTGCATTACTCTGCATGAACATATTTGTTCTTTGGTGTTTACTGTCTGAAAGAAGATCCAGTTCTGGATCCAAGGCCTAGATATTTAATATAGACTAATATAGAGGCTTACTGGTACCGCAGTGGTTATCTTAACAGATAATAGGAATGTATCAGTAATTGAATCTTGAAACCTGTATATTTATATTGTTGTGATGCCTTAATTCATTTGTGGTACTTGATTTTTTATTTTTTTAGAAAAAAATGTAATTTAAAAAAATCAGCCTTTTATTTGCTATTGGTTATCTATCTGAGAACACAAAAAATATTCAAACTGGGGGAAAAAAATGCTAACAAAATTAATATACTTTTGACATGAACTGCAATGAAAATCATTTGGAATCCTGGTGTTGGTCTAATAGTATCACTTCACATAATATTTAATATCACTTCTTTCATATCTTTATTCATTATCATTTTCCTGATATTAACGTAGCAGCATTACAACAGCCCTGAGGTCAAACATTCAGTTTAGATTTTTCTGTTTCCCGCTTGGTTGCCTTTTGGGATGGGCTCAGACCCATATCCTGTCTTGAGCTTTCCAAGCTTCGCTGTCACGCAGACGCGTGTCTGAGGTTAAACGGTCAGCGCAGCCCATGACTTTAATTTTTTCTTGTCATGAATCCCTGATCGAAACAGTCTTGTACAGACCAAGTACCCTAGGGTAGCATGTCCCCTCCTGTCTACTTTGTCTGTCGTTGGGAATCTAATAACAGTAAGCCATTTCTCGAATGTAGTGTAGTTGTGCACTTGTTTTGTGTGTTTTTTCATGCAGAAATGTGTTTGAAATCCTAACCTATTTTTTCACTCTTAGGAACTTGTTACCCATCAGCCATGTGTGTATAGAAGATGGTGAGAAGCCAATGGTCCTGTTGCCCTATATGAATTGGGGAAATCTTAAGCTTTTCCTGCGCCAGTGTAAGCTTGCTGAGGCCAACAACCCACAGGTAAGACTTCCACAATATTTTTGGTTTTATTGTATTTTTGTGACTTTTGTTTTATGACATAACTGCCACATTAAGCTTGATCAAGTCTGCCTAATCTCTGTTATCAAAGAGAATTTGATAGATATTAGAGCACTCCTTCATTGCTCTAAAATTAATTTAGTTAAAAAAAAACAGCACACTTATTTTACTGGTTGTTTTCTTTAACATGCAACATTTAAACTTCATCGACATTTACACAGTGATTTTTGAGCAGCGTGAATTCAGCTAATGCTAGTCCTCCTGCTGTTAGCTATAAATCAGTCTGAGGCAGGTGTTTATATTAGAGACCCTCCAGCAGAACACCTGGAGTGTTCAGATTATCCTGATTTAATTGCTTTCTTTTAAACAGTGAATTCATTGTGCTGATCCTCTGTCAACATCGAGTGAACTTTCTATGATAGGTACTTTACAGTAGTTTACTGTTCTCAGTTGATCCTTTGCGAAGTTAACCCTAGGCAGGTCTTTTATTCAGCTGCCACTGAACCCTCTTCACAGACAAGATTACACATATTCGCTCAGAACAGTGTATGCTTAAAACGGTAAAATGCTGTCCATTTTTCTTCTTCAAGACGGAGCTTGTTGTGGCAGTGTTGTTATACTTCCAGCTTCAATGCACAATTGTCTTTTTTTTTTCTTTTGAGAAAAACATAAATCATGTAAACTACCCATGCTTTAGTTAATACCCTGCATTTTGGCATTGAAAGTGGATGATTTATTTAAGCATTTACTGCCAAAATGTTCACCTCTCACCTGAACGAAATCTCAGATGTATGTCTGTGCAAAACTACATAGGTTTGCTGAATGACTTGACAGTTTTAAGCAAGCACTGTGTAATTAGGCTGGTTTAGGGTCTTGTTCCCGGTCCACCAGAATGCTGATCAAACACCTGGATGGAGAAGGACTGAATGGAATAGTATGCAAGGACCCTGAGACCAGTTTTTAAAAGTTAACATCCTAGGGATGCACGACATTGCGATTCTAAAAAGGTTTTGTTTGCACATAGACAAGCATTTAATAAATCAAAAACAATGCTTGAAACGTGGAGGAATCAAATAAACAGGTTATAGGTTTTCTGCATGAACTATGGGTGATGTATTGGGGTTGTGTATATGCACGACCAATTAGATTTTATTTTTTATGCTTTTATGTTGATCAAAAGTAGAGTATGTTGCTAGTTTTCGATTTCAAATAGTTTGCATTCTTTTGAATTGTTCTACTTGTAATGCATTAGTTTCCACTAAAATATTAAGGAGCACAACTGTTTTCAATATTAATAATTGTAAAAATATTTATTGAGCACTAAATCATCATATTAGAATGATTTCTGATTTCATTTGGCACTTAAGACTGGAATAATAGCTGCAAATTATCTGCTTAGTCAATAAATTACAATTTAAGTTCTTATAATATTTCATAATAATTGTGCATGGTAATTCTCCCACTTTACTTTTAGGTTACCTTTGCAGTCACAATTACTCATATTTTCATATTGTATATAAAAAAAAAAAAAAGAATGTGATGCCTAAATTCTTTTATTTTTTTGCACTGGATTTGCATTGGGCATTTGTTATGTATTGGTTCTAAAATAATTATCATCTTATTAGTATTTTAATATCTATGCATTTCTAACTAAATCATTGCTAAATCAGTGATGGGAAGAAACGATTTGTCAGAGAGGGGTTTAGCATGTTGACAGACACTGTTGTCACGCTCTCTGAAAAGTTCCGCGTCTAAATCGATGGCCCTTAAGGCATGACAGCTTAAAAGAAAAGGTTGAGATTTAAAAGACACTTTAATTGACTCACATGTTCGACATGTATTCTCTTTTGAGTAAACATTTCATTTTAATCACTCTAACCAATTTGACACTGAACAAACAGGATTGAGCATGCACCATCAAACTCCTCTGACACCTGAGTTTCTCATATACTGCAATTATTTTGTTCTAAAGCCTTGTGTATAGTTCATCCGAGCCACTCGTTATGTTATGACCATGTCAGTTAGCGGCAGCCAGGTTTTCTTGTTGTGTCTGACTCGAGATAGATTATACAAGGATGCCCGCAAGTCAGCCACTCCCTCTAAAGAGTTAAAGGATGTTTATGTTTAGTGAGGTAACTGTCATTACATCAGACGTCAGACTCGTCCTACCAAATGAGATTCAGCAGAGGAACTTGTTGCTCCATCAAGTCTGGTTTCCAAAGAGATGAACTATAACCACAAGCATCTGCTTTCCCACTTGTCTCACTTTTTGTGTCTTTTGGTTTCTCTTGCTGGACCTCTCTTATTAAAATCCCTTTTTTTTTTCTTTTTGACTCTGAGTGAGTCTTAAAAATGAGTCACAACCATTTATTTATTTTTTGTCACCCACACAGGCAATCTCTCAACAAGACCTGGTCCACATGGCAATACAGATTTCATGTGGTATGAGCTATCTGGCACGTAGAGAGGTTATTCACAAAGACCTGGCTGCCAGAAACTGTGTGTAAGTGCCATCGGTAGCTCTCGTTTCTCACACCGTTTCCCATTTTGGATCATCTGTCCTTTACCCATCAAGTCATTATTTCAATTATAATAATAATGACTGTTCAGATGTGCATTTATGCAATTGATAAGTGTAAAGCATTTCCTGCACTACTTTATTCTCTCTATGCATTCTTTTCCATCCATTTGCATGTATATATTTCTACACATAGTTTTTAAATTAGTTTCCGATTTTATTTTTGTAGAATCGATAACAGTATGCAAGTGAAGATCACCGACAACGCACTGGCCCGTGATCTCTTCCCCATGGACTATCACTGTCTCGGGGACAATGAGAACCGACCCGTTCGCTGGATGGCTTTGGAGAGTTTGCTTAACAATGACTTCTCTAGTGCCAGTGATGTGGTAAGAGTTGCTGCTTCTTTATGCCTTCTTGTTTTTTGCAACAGACCGTAACACACATATTATTATGTTTCATACCAGCAGCAGGTGTTCTCTAGTGCATTGTTTTTCTCTTCCTTTGGATTATTAGCTCATAGAAGAATGTTGTGCCCTTTTAGTTATTTTGTGGCACTGGTAAAATTACGATCATTCCTAAGATTTGTTATTGCGCCCCAGATCCTGATAACAGATTTAAAATTGTGTAACTTCTTTGACGTCATGCGGTCTGCTCCCTCGTGCATTGTTACCGCTTACCATTACAGTAATCATACTTCAGGTGCCCATGAACTTGTTGAGGCCTGTACTGTCAGCTGCATTCAGCAGTATCACAGTTAACACACATTTGAATTTCCCTAATGTGTTTATGTTCAGAATAATAATAATAATATTATTGTAATAGGCGTACAATTCAGTTTCAGAGAATTGCGCAAGTGTATGCACACAGTGTAAGGTAAAGTGTAATTACCACCATTTACTTACACTCATGTTGTTCCAATCTCTAAAGACTTTTATCTATGAAATAGAAGTTTTGTTTTGCTCTGTTGAAAGACCATTTCACCATTTTTTTTTTATATCTGTCTGTAATATATATATATATATATATATATATGTATATGTTGATGCATGAGAACCAGTGAAGTTTGTTCTTGTGTATCGTGCAAGAGCCAATAAGCTTGTGCATAAAACGAATCCAGATGAAACTACTCTAGTAACATTGATTACTTTTATAGTTACAATAATGTTTAATTTCATGTAAAATATATTATAATTATGTATGGGTCAACATATAAGTGAGTAAATAAGGACTGGATATGTATTTTTGGGTGACCTATCCTCTTAACCGAACTCAACCCTGGAGCATTTTAGTATTTCTGAGAAAAGTGAATGGGGGAGAAAATTGTGTTTGTCTGGCAACACACTGTACGTTCCCGTCCGTCTCATTCAAAGTGCCAAGGAAACAACCCACCCTAGACAGTCAGGAAGGACTGAACGCCGCCTGGCCGCCTCATAAATGACACACCGGGCCAAAACCTGTCAGTGATCTGACCTCTGCATCCTTTCAATCTAATAGAACAATAGTTGCTGGTGCTGCCCTTATGCCAGGAACAGCTATTAAAGCGTTGTTTATCATAATACAATAGGAGCTGGTGATGAGCAGCGGCCTGGTATGGAAATTTACTCATTTACTAGGATACGCAGGAGATTTTGTTTACTGTAAGGGTGGGTATTGCAGGGTACCACCCACACATTTAAGACAAAATGCAAGATCACCAGAGGATGTCAACTTTAATTTTACCTCTCAACACACAAAAAACACATTACGTGCGGAAGACAACATCTTTTTATATGTTAAGAAGCCTGCCTGTTCGTAAATGTCTAGAAAGAAAAGATGGGCATGATTGTTTTTAATGAATAGGGAGGATTCAGTCAAGTGTGCGTCACCCTCAAGCGCACAACATTTCTTTTACTGTTTAGCATTTTTCAACACATTTCCCTGAAGGGCAAACACACATACAACTGTTGGTAAAGTCACTTTTGCACTGAAAGTAATGCGTTTTTTTATAGTCGTGTTGCTTTTATATCCAAGATTATTGACTGACATCTAATTAACTTGATTGACTTAAACATTATTTATAACAAGAGCTGTAATTACTGTAATTTTCACTTCAGTTTGTTTCATAGCTAATGGTGTAGAACAAACATCTTTACGCATGTTAAATGGGCACGGCTGCTTATTTATTATATTTGAAGCGTCTTAAATGTCTCAGAGAACAAGCTGTGATTGTGTCCAAAATCAATCGAAAGAATCCACATTTCCTTCTTTTGTGTTACTGGAATGCTTTGTTTCCAGAATACTTCCAGTGGCCCTAAAATGGCCTAACGAGGACCTCATGGCTCAAACAGATAGAGACACTTTTTTTTTCTTTAGGAAACGGTTTTATATTTATTACAGTTGGATTTTTTTTACAGTTACATGATTTGTCATGATTCTCCCATTTTTAATTGTTTTAAGGAATACACAGATTTTTTTTTTATTTGGCCAAAAAATTATTATTATTTGATCAGTTTTATGTTAATAAATGTAATATTATAAATGGAAAATAATAATAATAAAACAAAATAAAATAGTCATTTGTTATTAACCAAGGTTTATGTTTTGAAATGTTTATTCATGTTTTTATGACTATAAATGGCACTAATAAATTTGTTCTTACATTTGTTATCAACATGAATCTTTAAAAACACCTTTTTAAAAAGGATCATCTTCTTATATTTCTTGTTATTTGATCATAAATACCTGTATTCTGACTTTTTCCCTCCATCATGTGTCAAACTCTCCAAAGGCTTCCCATATGTCTTCTATAAAGATTCTAATAGGAATATATTTCTGTATCTGTAAACACTGTCTGTTTGTTTACTAAATAATGTCCGGCTCAAGTGATCTCATGACTTGTCGAAAGGGAGGGATCATCTTTTTATTTCAGTCATTGTGCATCACTCAGCCTTCTCTGAGCTCTTGTGTGTTTCTTCCTTACAGTGGGCTTTTGGGGTTACTTTGTGGGAACTGATGACCTTGGGACAGACTCCTTATGTTGACATCGACCCCTTCGAGATGGCTGCCTATCTGAAGGACGGCTACAGAATAGCACAACCCATCAACTGCCCCGATGAACTGTGAGTTTGGTTCAAACATTCAACTTTTTATATTTGAATCCATTTCAGAATAAATATTTATTTTAAAATAACATGTGCCGGGTTAATTTAGCAAAATAAATAAACTCTCGTGAACTTACTGAGTGACTGGCAGTGCTCCCAAAGTATCAGTAACAACAGCTTTCTTAAATCTTGATTAATTTGCAAGGGAACCTTTAGAAAATGAAATGGACAGTTTGATTTGAATACAAGAAATCAGCAAAATCGTAATCTTATCGGCATCCTGCAATAGCTAGGGAACCGGAGCTGCAGTGACCGAACCAGCCAGGAATTACAAAGCAACGAGCGCTGTTGACCATGTCAGGGACCCAAACATGGCAAGATTTATTGTGTGACGTGCACTCGCCGGAACACAGTTTAGAGAACGCAGGAAAAGCTAATCAGCATTGGATCACAGCTCCGCACTCCTTCCCTCCAGAGAATAAGTGATGAATACGTGTTGCCTTGTGTGTTGGAACGCCTGAATAGAAAGTGAGCCATAAGGCCATCTCAACTTTCCATTTTCAAAAGGTTGCTGCTGTCAAAATTGAATCAAAACCAATGAGTCTCGTCAGACCAGCTTTATCCTCTGATCAATCTGCTACGGCTTCATTGGTCGCTGATCTGATACGTTTTGTTTATGTTCTCCGTTTCAGATTTGCAGTGATGGCCTGTTGCTGGGCCTTGGATCCGGAGGAGAGACCAAAATTCCAACAGCTCGTCCAATGCCTCACTGAATTCCACGCAGCTTTAGGGGCCTATGTCTAAACTCGCTCAGACCAGCCGAGTTGTCGAACAGCACTATTCCAGAGAGTGAAAGTTAATGCAGTGCCTTACTTTATAAGAAAACT
Organism: Enteromius unitaeniatus; assembly: GCA_032359435.1. Taxonomy (NCBI): domain Eukaryota; kingdom Metazoa; phylum Chordata; class Actinopteri; order Cypriniformes; family Cyprinidae; genus Enteromius; species Enteromius unitaeniatus. The sequence goes on from JAUMHI010000041.1 coordinate 8,180,097, forward strand.
AGCCATTTTTGTAAAGAGCTTTTGTTTCATACGATATGAAATGTGGCTTGGATTGGAGGTCAGTATCTTTTGTGTATCATAGCTGCGTGAATATCAAGGACTATTTCTGATTCTCGTGAATATCATCCACACTTGTTTGGAATGCTGGTATTTGGGTGTCCACAGGAAGCTGCTGTTTTCTTTGTTTCACAGAGAAGCTTTTTTTTTCTTCTTTATAATAATAGAAATGACAAGAAACTGACCTAAAGGTCTGGTAATTTTCTTTTGGACATTTTAAATATTGCTCGGAGTAATCTGTACATAGATTTTCAAAGACTTCGGTGAGAGGAGCTTCATCTCCACTGCATTCGTTCTTGCATTTATTTGTTTTAGAAAGAGAACAGGTATTGGCTGCATTAAATGTGCAGAAAAAAATGCTTCATCCCGCGCACGGCAATTGGTACGTAAACTAGATTCTGAAAAAGTTTTCGTTTCGGGACTAAAGATGGTGGAGCCCAACAGCTTTACCTCCTTAAATTATGAGGTGACCATGGAGGTTTGAAGCAGCATGATGGGATCCTGCAAGTCAAACTGGACTTTGGTACAGGGTTTTTTTTGTTTTTGTTTTTTTCAAAATTCCTAAAGCTTTTGATGTGTGACTGTTCTGTGTCAGAACAATGCCTTCCTTGTATGTTTAAATCCGTATGAATACATGGACAAGAAAAGAAACATGAGTCACTGTGAATATTTGAAGTGTACGGCCTAGACACCATTTTCAAATCCTTTGTTCTCCATCTATAGGCTCTTCTTTCTATCCTTGTGATCACTGCATGTTGACTTTTTTTAAAGGGTTATGTGTAAACTAAATTCATACCTATCAATTAAATGAGGCCTCTAAATAAAATGGGATCTCAGTTTTAGTGTTGGTGTTTGTTGCCTTTAATATTATCAATACGTGATACAAGCATCTATTTTTAGTCATCAAAGCTGTTGTGAACTACTCCAAATGGAACAATTTTGCAATAGTTCCCTCTACTCTGGTGTCAAGAATCATGCTTTTAATACGTAATAACATTGTGCAAATGTGAGAGATCTTGAGAGAGCAGCCAAAAGTCTATCAGTAATTTGTGGGCTGGCAGACCACATTTGTGCAATCTTTATTCCTCGTAATTTGACTAGTTGTTTTCTATTGACTCTAACAGTGAGCTATATATTTTATTGCTGAATGTTAGGACTTCAGTTTTTTTTTTATTTTTATTTTGACCGTTTTTGATGTCATGCAAAGAAAAACGTTGATTTGTTGCACCCACAAACAAGACGAAACCTCAAAGTTTACATTTTTTGCAATGGTAATGTAATGAAAAACATGCATAAATGCATGCACACCTATCTACGTATATAAAACTTGACAAGCAAAACATGCTCAAACATCACTCACTGACCTGCTCTCTACATCTACATCCTACTCCAGATGTAAATGTAGCAATATAAAAGGTTAGATAATGTTTCTAGATGAATGTATCTTGTATAACTGACCTGAATTTTCATAACCGCTCCTTTCTTTTTTTCATGGTAAGATTTCAATAGCGGGCACAGTGAGGAGTGTTACCCTTTTGTTCAGGTACTATTTTACAATAAGCTTTTTAAAAAGATGATTAACTGTGCTTAAATACCTTATGAAGCCAATTTCAGTGTTATTGCTGGTGTAGCATTTCCCTCTGCACTCAATGACTGTCTCCAGCGTTGAATGAGAAATCTCAAATCAAAAAACTTGCAGTCTTTTAAATGTTCATAAAAAGATTGTACAAACGCAAGTTAAACACGCATTTCATTGGTTCATCAGGCTAGTACAGTCAAGTTTGCGTTTGCCTTGGCCTTATTTGATGTGTTTGGTTTTCGAGCATCGAAATAAATGGTGTAATAAATAGTGCAATGTATCTTAAAAAAAATTGTTTCCTCAATCACTAGAATTCCATTTTGAGTTTTGTTTTTGAGAAACAAATAGTAATGATCATACATTTTTTACTATGATATACAGATCACACGCTAAAATGCAATTCAATGTAATTATTTTATGTAAAAAAAAAAAAAAAAAGGTTTGGCGCATTTAGAACAAGAATAATTTAATAACATTAAAATACTATTTAAATATCGCAGCTCAGTCTCAAAAAACTTTAAAGCTCTATATTTTAACCCTATCCTTCAAACCAGGTTTTCCTCATTTGTCAATACATTTTCGTAAGGAAGTGAAATTCTTTTACAAATACAGGTCAGAATAAATGTTTTCATCTTAACATATCAATATTGTCAAAAATGAATATTAGTATTGTAATATTTTTTGGTGCTGTTCATTTAATTCATTTAATATTGCTGAGTTAATGACCGCAGAAGCAGATGTTGACAAGCTAACAAGCGTTTCATTCTACTGCTCTGACGCTCATGCATAGCTCGTCACTTTGGACTCTACATCTATACTTGGTATAGTATGTCTTCTATATTTGGACATACTTGGGCCCAAAATGACTATTTCCTGCTATATTTATGAATGCTCTCTATTTGCCAAAATGACTTTATCTGGAAGAGTCTTCTAGGTGAAGAGTCCCTTCAATGGCCTCTCTTGAAGGGGGGAGAAACACTCTGTCCAAAAACTGTAGTCAGCTGCTAACATGACAACTATAATCCGTTCTTGTTTCCATGCTGCTCTACTTGGTCTGCATGTACTTTTTGGTGGTGCCTAGCAACTCCAATAACAAAAACATAATTTAAAAAAAAGCATCAAATGTGTTAAACATATTTGTCAGTGCATAGATTCTTGATTTATCCGAAACAGAAATCTAATATTATCTATACAGTGAAACTTGTATAACAGAATATCTTCAGCCTATACGGGCTGATCAGGCTTGACCAGTTAACTAATAAGTTAAAAATACCATCAAAAGTTAAAATCTATATTTCTCTCTGGTTCTCTGTGTGTGTGTGTGTATATATATATATATATATATTTAAGAGCAATAAACTCACTCTGCTGCAGCATTTCTATTAAACCTGTTAATCATTTAAAGTTGTGGTGACTCTTCAGAAGACTTGAATTGATACTGATTCATTTTACAGTGTTTTAAACATTTTTTTTTTTTAAGCGTAAAACTTTGAACTGACGGACCAGCAAAACCTGAGGATGAGCAACTGATGACAATTGCAATTTTTTTTTCTTCCTGCAGAACACAAAATATGAATATTTTAAAAAATGCTGAAGTCCAAACAGCATGGACCCCGCTGACTTGTTTTATTGCGCTCCACAGAAGAAAAATAAGTCACTGGTTTGGAACAAAGTGTAACAAGTGACCTAAGTGAATAACAACCTTTTATTTTGGAGTAAAATACTACTTGAAAAGAATTGCTCTGTCATAATGGCAGTCCAAGTACTTCTTGGAAACTTGTCAGAAAAGAACAATGTTACAACAAGGAATTTGAGATGTAGCTGTGCTGTAACATTTATGGCCACTTCAGTGAGATCTCTTGTGCCAAATCTTACTCATTTCCAAGGTTTTGCTTCAGTTTTGCTTCACTTGACTGAACAAGGACATTAGCACAATGGAGACTTGGGGCCCCAGGGGAAGGTCATCAGAAGGTAAAATTAAAGAAAGCATTTTTAAGTACATCTTGCTATACAGTTATTAGATTGTAGGACTTATAGTCTAGTAATGCACAGGGACTCACGTAGACTTCCGTCATGAACGTCAGTTCAGGTCTTATAGCCTATTAAAACCATCATTTGGGCCCAATTTAGTTCAATTAAAAATAGCCTACACTGAGTAGCAAAAAGATGTAGGCATACTACTGTTTAATCAACATTAAACAATACATAATCTGTGTTTAATGTAGGCCTATCATAATCAGAAATAAAGAAAAGCTAATTTACAGATAATTTTAATACAATTTCTACAGATTTTATATGGGCTAGCCTATATCTGTTCACTGGTTTAAACTTATCTACTCATCTTAAACGTCCCCATATTCATATTTTCGCCATATTAAAAAAAAAATCACTTTAAATTATGGAATTTGATTATATATGACGTTATTTTAAAAATGGGTAAGAAAAACGTATGTAAAATATAATTGTTACAAATGTAAAATCTGAAATAACGCCATGCTTCACAAATAGAAAAGCAAAAGTACTCCTGTTCCCCTCCTGTGTCGTTAAACTGAATCCTGTTAAATGATTTACACTGTTTATGACACGTGTTTGCACAGATTCCTTACCGAGTGTGCAGTAAGTCCGTGTGAGGTGAGGAAATGAAATCCTTTTCTCATATATGAGGGAGAGAAAGAGACGGAGGCAGAGACCTTACTGTCACCAAAACAATCGCGCGTGGAGCACTGGGCGGAGTCTGTGAGCTCTGGGCGGGGCTCGTGACATCACTGATAATGGTCATATAATCCCCCATAGACGATCACCGATGTGGAAACGTGTCTAGTTCATCCTTGTCGAAACAAGCCTAACAACCAACTTCACCTTTTGTAGGAAAAGATGGGTATATACGCCAAAGACAAGCCAGCTTTGTTTTGTAACATAAAGGTAAACAATTATCATTGTTTTATGGTTATTGACGAATATTATTAGGTTATAATGAATATCCAATAATCATTTTAAGGTTATAATATTAATTTAATTTTGTTCAAGTTCAATATTATTTTTGTTCAATGTCATTTGGGAGAAGCACATTTATATTTATACATTTTAACAGTGTCTTTGGACACTTTAAAAAGCAATTTTGCACTTGCTGTTGTTCCTCTGGAGGTGGATTATATTATATTTATGCTGTCATGATTTTTTACTGTGTTTGGACTTGGAACCTGAACTTTTGTCTTGTTGTTGTAATAGAGCTTCCTGTTTTAGTAGCTTATAGTCCTTAAAAAAAATGGTAAAATATGTGTGTGTGTGTGTATATATA
>JAUMHI010000041.1:8185212-8204977 GCA_032359435.1 Enteromius unitaeniatus
TAGTAAAGAGTTCACTGGAGCTTCATGCTGGTAAATCTGCCTGTGACTTCTAAAGCACAATTAGTTCGAAGCCCAGGTTTAATTCAAGGTGCTTGACAGCTGAAACAGGTTTTGCTGATTGAGACTGTCAGTGCAGATAGACTTCTGTCATCTTGAAGCAGCTGTGGAGGATTTAGCAGTTCAGGATGAGGACCTCGGCCCAGGGGGCAGTACTGTATGTCAGATAGCTTGCCACAAGCAATGCTTAGTTAAAGCAACTTCATTCGTTCACGTTTTACTCTCTGTGGAATGTAGGTATGTTAGACAAAAATTGTAAGCAGCCCACATTGTTTAATTATGATGTTTTTGTGCTTGGATAAAGATCTCCCTGACCACAGACTGTTGTGGAGTCAAAACTATTTCATCTTGTCTTTGCCAGAGAATCGTTGATTTATTTGTGATTGATATCTATTCATTTTCCCAAGCTGTAATTAGTTTTTTTCTTTACCACAATACACAGATCTTGATCAACATTAACTATGTTTACATGCACCCGAATGATCCATTAGTAGTTGGACTGATGCCTCAGCAGGACTGAAAAGCCTTCATGTAAACATCTAAATCAACCTGACTGAGCTGAATCTAAATTACATTTTGATTGAAATGAAGAGGGTGGTGTGGACCTCAGAGAATCCAAACGAGAGAAAAAAACATGTGTAAATGCTTGAATACTATCAGATTCACACATTCCTTGCACTCCTGCATGATATGCATGTTTAAAAAAGCCCTTTTAATAAATGATCTGTTTACTACGGTTCACTACTTACAAATGTGCATAGCTTTATTAACATTTTATGAGCTGATCGTCAGGAGACGAAATAAAGAACTCTTGACATACCTGTCAACAAGTCAAAAATAACACTTATTGTAGCTTCAGTGACACTGCAGCAGCTTTGTTCAGAATACACATGTAATGTGCATCATGTAAACCAAAATATGAACCGGATTGCAGAATCTGTGATTGGTCCATGTAAACATACCTATTGTTTGCATGTTGCACTTCCGATTCCCAGTGATCGGTTGACTTTGCAATTACAGTTTGTCTGGAGTTGCATAAATCCTTTAGCTTCACACCTGCTCATTCCTCCACCTACAGTAAAATAACGAATCACCTCTGACAAACCAGCCTAAAGGTTGTTGGTCATATTATACAGAGAAGAAAATTTGCTCGCCTTAGTGTTTCACACCTACTTCAGATCTGTTTTGTGTATTTGCGAAAAGTTTTGGCACGTCATAACGACCTTAAGCAGAAACGGTTCCAAAGAAGATGGTTGTTTGAAATTACAGTAGACAGTTTGACATGACACAGATACAGAAGTGTCTGCGTAGTTAGGGGCCAAGCCCGAAGGGCTATAGCCCCTATTGTATCTGTATGTATTCTTCTTCTTTTTCTTCTTCTTGGCCATGGGAGTCTATGGCAGCCCTATGAAGGGAACATAGGAAAATGATCAAATTTGGCACACTTGTAGCGAGGGCCATGAATAGTGATCTGACCAACTTTGGGGTCCCTAGGACCAACTCTATAGCGCCACCAGTAGTCCAAAAATTCCACATTAAAATGCTAATAACTCCTGAACCCCTAATTTTAGAAAAAATAAACTTAGTACACATGATTCCTATCATCACGCTGATCACATCCAATAGCTTACATTAAGACTCCGCCCATTACAGTAGCGGCCATATTGAAAAGTACAGTATTCAGTCTAATAGCTACTCCTCCTTCAAAACTGAATTCTTCTCAAACTTGACTCAGATGATCTTTGGACTGAGCTGAATAGATGTGACTAAACAGATTTTTTTCCACCCTAGTGAAAAAAAAAGTTATGATGTCGCAAAGGTAACAAGGTTGACTCAAATTTGGTTCAGAGGCTATATCTCGGCCAAACTTTGATCAACTGAAATGAAACTTGGTATGCCTCATCAACACCATGTTCTGAGGGCCCATGCCAAAGTTGGAAACAGCGCCACCTATGGGTCGTGAGATACCAAAAAAGCACTTTTTCGCTTATAACTTTTAAACCGTATATATATCGGTATCTGTGGATTCCTTGGGTCATGGCGAACCTGAGGATATCAATTATGGCAGGATCGACTGAACCACGTGTCCGCCATTTTGAAATTTTACATAAATTGCAATATTTTTTAAACCATTTGACATCTGCACAAAAATCACTAGGCATCATCGACTTGATGTCCTAGAGGTACATCGGAAGTTTGAAGACAGCACCACCTACTGTTTCAGAGAGATAACGATTCTTGGGAAAATGCTTATAACTTCTGAAAACATTGTCCAAATGTTCATGTTATATTACTGGAATCCCTGGCTCATGCGGATTCTGATGAGGTCTCATTTGTCATGACTGAAAAACGGTGTCTTTGCTAATCTTCCTACAATTCTTTTTCAATTTTGTCCAAAATCTGATCAGATGATCTTTGGACCGAGCCGCACAGACGTAACTGAACGGATTTTTGATATTCACTACCGTTCCCGGGACATACCTGTCCAAAGTTGACCGTGCACCTGCTTAAAGATTTAAGCTAGGTAGCTTAGCATACTAATGCCAACCGGTTACCGTGCATTGTAAGATGGGCCCTTGTCTATCAGGTTAACGGTAAACTACTTTATTATTAATTTATCTTAGAACACTAATCTGTCTTAAATTCTAAGGCACGCTTTTGTGAGCTCATTCTCACCCCTAAACTGCTCTTCTGCAGGGTGGCAAATGTGCGTCAACTGAGTGGCACACTCTACATGCTGTACTTTTCAAAGTAATCGAAATAAATAATAGTAAATTAATTAAATTAATGAAAACGAAATTTAAAAACTCTATTTAAATAAAAGCAATTTTTAAAAAAAAGCTAAACTATAATAACCTTGGTCTGAAAGCTGCCTTTTCACTTCAGTGTTCAAAAATGACAGTGACAACTAAGGGGTTAAAAGTATCTAAATAAAATCCAACCTTGACACAAGCCAAAGCGGTCACAAAGCTTGGCCCCGCAATTGCTGCTAGCAGCTATATTTTTTCTTACTCTTTTCTGTGGAATTCCTTTTTTGGCCCCTTATTAGGAACTATCTGTTGTTTTTAGTGTATGAGAGTACAAGTAGATAGAATCTTCATACACTCTCAATCAATCAATCAACTAAGCTTTATATGTTCGCAATAAGGGTGTGAGTTTACAGGTATGTCTAAATGGTTTTGGTTTGTGTCTGTGCGACCAATGAGGCATAACTACGCATGTTAAACGGACAGGTTTTGCATATGTGTATTTTGCTCATCTGGGTGAGTCAGGCAGTGATGACGTATGTTGAAAGAAGGTGTAGAACATGCTGTTCAGTGCACTTGACCTTTGTTTACAATCCTTAACCCCCCTTTTTTAGATTTAAACTCATTTGAACTGACAGGTGGTGATGATACATGACATGCAGTTTGGGCATTTTTATTGTTTTGCCTTTTATTTTGACTATTTTGCTCTATTTTTTTCAACTTTTCCCTACCAGTGTGTTGCGTAACAGAAACAAATGAGCTCTTAAGCTGCCTTCTTTCGTTTAAATGCAGGGTGGGTTTTCAAAAGAGCAATTTCTGTTGAGCTTGTCATCAGAAATTGCAGAGAGGGAGTGTAAGATTGCAGTTGATGAAATAAGAAAAATATTAAATAAGATCTAGCTTTTTTCAGTTTATTTTAGCATCAACTGATTTGCTTTTGGCAGTATGCACAATGCAAAGGTTCATTTACGCATCACTCTGAAAAAGATTGGTTGAATCTGTATTGCATTAGGGTGGACCAGCTCCTCCAGATTTTTTCACTTGATTCCACTGAATTGGTTCGGACAACCTCTTAACGTTCCGTTTGCAAGATTTTCTTTGAAGCCGTTTAATGTGAAAATCTGTGAATACAGACATAGCTAGCAAGTTCATTGTTTTCTCAAACCTGAACTTGAGAGATGACTATTTGTAGTTATTATGCAATTATGCTTGTCATCACTAAAGGTTTTCTTGTAAAAGGAAGGGAATATAGAAATGGGTTGTGCTCATTTCAACTGAGTGAAACAGCCACAAAAATAACACGTCATTCAGACTCTGTGTTGCACAGGATGGGCAAAAATTATTGGAACATTGGGATTGACTGTTTTAAGCTTTATATCCTGAGGAAATCCGAAAACGTCTGCTTAATGGCTCCTGTAACACGTGATAGCAGTGCAGAGATACATGTAAAACATCAAACTTCAAAGTCACTTTTTCCCCTGATTCTCTTTACTCAGCAGGACTCTCCATGCAGCACAATAGCTGCTGAGGAGGGGGAGAAATCAAGGTCTGGACAGATGACAGGAACTGCTTTTCAGCACGTTCATCGAATCTTTCCCCACTGCTTTACTCTCTGTGGAGCTTGTTTGAAACGGTCTCTGTGTCCAAAAAACATTAGGCCAGATATATGATCTCAATGCATTTAAAAAGCTCAGATGGATCAAAACTAATGACGCTCTTCAGGCACGTAGTTAAGTTCACTCATCTGTCATCTTGCTCTTTTTGCTCTGGCAATAAACAAACAGTTTCCTATTTTCTTGAATAGGGAAATGATGTCGTTTCAAATCTGTAAAAGTTTCTTTCTTTTGTTGAACACAAAATATTTTAAGATTTTAAAGAGCCAAGCAGTTGTTGTTCCTCAATGAATTCCATAGTAGGGAAAGAAATACTATTTAAGTCAATGGGGACTGTTTGATAACCAGTTTTCTTCAAAATATCTTCTTTTTAATTACGTTCAACATAAGAAAGAAATGCACACAGGTTTGACATTAAGGTGAGAAAATGACAGAATTTTCATTTTCGGGGTACTATTTCTTTAAATCATGCTGTAAAACTGTATTTTCCAGCACTCGATCTTAACTGGGGGGGCTCATATTTTTTTTCTTATTATCAATAACCTGATTAAATATATATATATATATATATATATATATACAATTTTGCTCATCAAAAATTGTTTTATTTTTAAAAAAAAATTTGATTCCTGAAACTTATTATTCCTTAACTAGTATTTGTGGTTAATTAATTTCATATGGTATGCTGACCCAATTTCTGTTAATAAATTTTTTAAAACAAACTCTGTCATAATTGCTACGTGCCAAATGAGATATTATACATAGTATGAAGGACATATTCAGTTATTTTGCTGAACAAAAAACGTCTGAGAACCACTGTTTTACAGAATAATGCGATAAAGAGTAAATCAAAAGTTGATGCCTCTTTGAAAATCATTTGAATTTCTTTTTTTTTCTGTGATTGCCTAGAACGCATAAAGCAGCCTGCCAGGGCTTAAATGCTCGAGGTAACCACACAACAAATGTCTGACAATAATTTTCTCTCCCATATGGCAGGATTGTTCAGTATTTGAATTTCCAAGATTCCAAAAACAGTTCACACATTGCTTTAATATAAAACAAATATTTCAGCATGATTTGTGCTTACCCAAGGCTGCTTAGTAATAGTTACTGACGATGCAGTGACTGCTCAAATGCGTGCCAGTTCTGCAAAAGATTTACGATTGCTTGTGGAGAATTACACACCGATGAACCTGCCAGCTGTAATTTGCATAGGAATGTGTCAAGTTATTCTGTGACTATACTTTTGCTTGCAGTTTTGTTAAGATCTATTATTCAGCAATACAGTAACACGGCCTGATCATAGTACATCTACTGTACCTCAGGGGCACTTCTTGACTAATGGCCTCTGGAGACAGATTGCTTGTAGTGTTAGATTATCAGAGAGTCTTGAGAAAACAATAGAAAGAGCAATCTGCTTGAGCTTTCCTGTAACATTATACGTGAAAGGTTCCAGACATGGCTAAAGCTTGTTGAATAATTCGAGCTAAACTAAATGTGGAACTGGCACTGGGGCAGAAAGAGGCACAGAGCTGCCATTCAAACGTCTAACAAAGGCATTTAGAGTGGGCACAGCCTATCAAAATAGTTCCATAATTAAAAGGCCATTCGCTAAAAAACAAGAAAAGCAGCCATTATGTGTGCTAACAAACCATAAAGCTGAAGATTTAATGGGAGCATTAGCTGTTCTAGAAGCTGTCAGAAACCATAGTGCTTTGGCCTGCAATGGTTGAGAACTGAGGAGTGAAGGAAAGGGATTTATGTCTTGTGTTTGTTTAGGAAATCCAGTCCAGATCTCTACATGCCCCATCAGATTGCTTCATGCCTCTGAGACCTCTGCAAACGTTCCTCTGCTTGCGTTCATGACGTCTTGGGCACAAAAAAAGCATTATATCATATGGGAGCAGCTACCTCTCTCATGCACAAACAGGGAAACGTTCCAATTTATGAGCTTTTATCTCCACTGCGTTTCTGGCTTATGTCCAAGAGCCTCTCTGGAGAGAGGTGAACAAACGCTGCTAACTCTCTAGACAAACATTACTATCAGTGGATTTGCCAACCAGTACAAGTAGTAAACATGACTATCTCTCTGCTTCTGCCTTTTTATGCTGTGTTATGCATAGTTTGCATCTAAAAATTTTTTTTAATTTTTTTCCTCTTTCAAATTTGAGTCAATGGTGATTATTAATGGTGGATTATTAATACACATATTTCAGCAAAGAAGAAAGAGTTGGAAAATATATATATAAATCCCTATATAAATTAGGCGTTTAGTTTTTATATATATAATCTGTGCAAAAAAAGACAGGAACTGCAGTGTACTGTGAAAAAAAAAAAATTTAATTCTGATATTAGTCATAAAAACATTGCGTTTGTTACAGTTATGATGTATATAGAGATTACAATCCAATTCGGTGCCACTAGTATGACACATTTAAGTTAAGTTCAATAAGTTTTGTTTTGTAGTTTCATTTCGCATTTAAATATTTGGCTACCCATAACTAGTAATATTAAATTGTTAGTTTCTCTGTAAAATTCTGTTATTAATTACTCACCCTACTCACCCTACTACAAACCCAATAAGACCTTAGTTCAGCTAACTGTTAAAGACTTCCTTAAAGAGCCAATCAATTTTCAGATAAGGCTTCTGCCCACCTGGCCACACCCTATAGTTACTTAATCAAAATCTGGTAGAAAACTTCAGTTTTATCACAAGTTGCTTATTACATAAAAGGTTGTTGGTTGGATTTTGAAATCTGAATGTTGCGCTAAAAATGCAGCGAAAATTATTTGAGGTTGCAATAAATTGTAAAAGGGTGTGGTTTAATTGGTGTAAATCAGTGGTTTCCAACCATGTTCCTGGAGCCACCCCAACACTGCAAATTTCACTTAACCAAAAACATGCAAAATGTGCAATGTTGCGGTGGCTGGATAAATGTGTTTGGGAGCCGCTGGATTAAATGGTTAGAGAAGTGTAATTTTAACCGGAACTTTGAGTTGACATGTTCATTGCAAAAAAAAAAAAAAACTGAATGGCATGGAAAAAAAGATAAAGTAATAAAAGTGTCACATACTAATGGAAAGCAGAAACACTCCTGCCTCTAATTTTCCATTTTATGAATGTCTTTGCTTTATCACATATTTCCACAATAAATAGCTTTTGGGGCGATGGCTGCTTTTAATAGCCGGATAAAGACAACTGTATAAATCTTGAAGGTATTTTAGGAACTCTGTGGTTTTGGATTAAACTGGATTGCCTTTATTTGCGATTAGGGACATGTTACAAACCAAACACAAGTGAATTTATGTATATTGTGTAATCTATGTGGTTAACCTTCGTGTGCTGAGGTAACGCAGTTAAGATCAAAGTCCCAGATATCACTGTCTGTAGAGATTTGGAGGGCAGCTCCAAATGTTTTTTTTTTTTTTTTTTTTGCACAATAACAATATACTAATGTTTAGATCATATTAATTAAATCATTTAGTACACTTGAAATTTAGTCCATTTGAAAATTCTAATTGATACACTGTCTGTAATCGTTCTTCCACACTTTTCCTGTAGTTCTTTGTGTTGTGTCATGGCCTGCTCCAGCTCACTCAGCTCTTGTATAGCTCTTACTTCAAGAGCACCCTCACCACAATCGAGAGACGCTATGGCCTGGACAGTCTCTCCTCAGGAACCATCTCTTCCCTCCACGAGGTACTGGTCACATCACAAACATCTGTGTGTACTATCTGTGGCTTGCTTTCGTGAACTGTTTTACATATTAACTTTTTGATATATTCATTACATAATTTTATTAAATATACCAAATGTATGTGACTTGTTTTTCTTTCTTTTTTTTTTTTAATAGGTAGGGAACACAGTGCTTATAGTGTTCGTTAGTTACATGGGTAGTCGGGTTCACAGACCTCGATTAATTGGACTGGGTGGCCTGTTAATGTCCATCAGTGCCATGATCTTAGCGCTACCTCACTTCCTGTCTCAGCCCTACACCTTTGACTCCGTCCTGCATGGTAAGTGTCATTCTAGTCATTAGCATCCCTATCTTGATAAAACCATATGAAACAAATTAATGTGAATGCATTTGGAAATCTTGAAATGAGCTCTTTTTCTCCTCAATTTCTGTCTTGGTTCGTTTTTTTCTTCTGAATGTTAATATTGTTTCATGCCCCAGAGTAAAGGATCTTAGACTCTAAGCTCATCAAAATGATAATATCACCATATTCATTTAAAAAGGCTCAGGACACTTTAAAGAAAACCAGACACAACAAAGAGGGGATCTAAAATAACACAGCTGGATGATAAACATCAGCTTAGACATAACAGGGTAGGCAGGTCTACAGGAAGTTGCTGCAGAGAGACTCCTTTTTGACCCTAGTCTCCCTTCTTAGACAGTGTTTAGTGTTAGTTTGAGAAAAAAAAATCATGAAAAAAATGGATTGAAGTTCAAAAGGGAACGAGATTGAAGAGATGAGGAAAAAGTAAGAGGGAGATACAGTTAAGATAAAGCTGCCTGATTTCTCTCTGAAGAGAAAATCAGCTGGAATTTACTCCAAGAGATAACTGTTATCGCCCTTCACTTCTTTAGACCTTTTATTTTTGCTTCGTTCTCTCACTTCCCCTGCTTCTTCCTGCAGACACTGTTATTTGGCCATACACATTGCAATGCTATGCAAAGCTTACATAAGTCACTTACATAAGACCTTCAAAGCATAGCTCACTAATTTTTTTCTTTTGCTCACCTTCATGATGCTCCAATCCAATTGACTAAAACAAAAGAAGTTGTATCGTAGATCGTTCTCATTTGCATACATTTAAACAGAACAATGTCTTGTCTGTTTATGGTCAACATCCACTTTTGGATAAGAGTAGTGCTGTCAAACGATTAATAACGTCTTACATACACACACACATATAGTATATATTTAAAAAATATTTACATATTATATGTGATTATATATGGTATATTTTAGTACTGTCAAATGATTAATCGTGATTAATCGCATTTAATAATAGATCATGTCATAATATATGTGTGTACTGTGTATAGTTATTATGTATGTGTATTTATTTATATATACATAAAATATACACAGTATGCGCTCATTTATTATGGAAACAAAAGCTTGTTATGGATGTGATTAATAGCAATTAATCCTTTGACAGCACTAATATATTTATATTCATAATTTATATGATATATAAATGTATATATATATCCATACAATTTTAGATATAGATATATACATAGGTATATGTGTGTGTATTTGTATATACACGGTACACACATATTAAACACAACTTTAATTTTAGATGTGATTAATGGCGTTTATTTGTTTGACAGAATTAGATAAGAGCAATTTTGACAATATAGTTAACTCCATTTGTGTAAATAAAAAAAAGTTTTGAAACATTATGAGGTGAGTAAAGGTTGAACGGTTAACCACTCATTTACCCCTCAAGTATACACTTAAAATTCAGAATGTTTGGTTTTCATCATTCCAGTAAACTTTAATGAAAGTTTCAAAGCCAGATATTTGGATGGAGGATGTGCGTTGGTGGTTAGGATGAATATGGTGTATTTCTTTGTCTCACAGCGAGCAAACAGGACATGTGTTATTTGCGTGCGAATGCAACGGCTCCTGAAGCCTGTGGTCAGGAGGATTCACGGAAGCTTGTGGACACCAGTAAATTTTGGGTTTTAATGGCAACGGCCCAGCTGCTGTTTGGAATTGGTTCCGTCCCCATCCAACCTTTTGGAATATCTTATATCGATGACTTTGCAGGAGTTGGGAATTCTGCTCTCTATATCGGTACATTTTTGTCATGTTTTTCATAATGTTATTTGAACTTTAAAGAACTGTAAAGAATAATGAGGTTTCTGTTGTTGCAGCTATTCTCTTTGGTGTGTCAGTGTTTGGGCCGTCCTTTGGATACCTCCTGGGCTCTGTGGTTTTGCGGATTTATGTGGATGTGGACAGACCCAGCACAGGTTTGTTTACCTTTTGAATCACAGCAAGAAATGAATCATTTTCTTTGTTATTGTTCAGTGTAGACAGCTGCGGTGTTACATATTATGTAGTTTCTTTTATCTAGGGAAGGCGTTGGAGTTGACCTCTACTGACCCTCGATGGGTCGGTGCATGGTGGATAGGTCTGCTCATCACGTCTGGAGGTCTTTTTCTCACCTCAATCCCTTACTTCTTCTTTCCCAGAGCACTTCATGTAGAGAAGGTTAATCACACTTTTTTATTAATAACTAATGAGCATATGTGTGCTATTAGTGTCGCATAATCCTTCAGAAATCAATATAATAAGTAGATTTGATGCTAAATATTTCTTATTTTTATCAGTGTTAAAATTTTAATAAATGTAATAAGATTTGCTATTAATGTAATTCGTAATTTTATTCATTGATTCACTTATTTTTATTAACCTATTTATTTAATTTAATTAATTGAAAGTTCAAAAGAACACATTGTTTGGCATTACTGTCACATTGATCAGTTTAATGCATCCTTACAGAAGTATGCATTTCTTGAAAAAGGAAAAAATCTTAAAACCCCTAATCTTAAAGTCTTGTATTTTCTGTGTCAAAACCATTTTATCTCCATCAACCAAACTCTAAAAACATGTTAGGTAATTCCTCTCATTTAGGGAGTTACCTACAGCAGAAAAAACATTTATCATATGCATTATGAGAAAAATCTATTATGTCTAGGCTATTATGTCAACACTATCAGTGTGACAGATCTTACAGTGTTGGTAGTTCCTCAGATGTTCAATCCATTTGGGGAAAAATGCTACATGAACTCTTTTCTAGCATTTTTGTTTCACTAAAGCGGCCTTCACATCATGTCATAATTCCGAGATGACAACACGTGGCATTCTACTCTAAATTTTGTGTTTTTATGGCAACAATTTCAATACCAAAGCCCTCGCATGCTCCTGAATTTTTAATTCCAACCTGTGAACTTGGAACGTTCTGAGAGTTACGACTTGGACCAGTGATAGATGTATCACGTGACCGCTGGTTCATTTTGGTGCTACTTAGGCGCTGTCTTTGAGACAGACAATATGGAAAGCTATAAATAACATGTCATGTGTTATCATCTCGGAATTACGGTAATTACGAGATGGCGTGAACGAAGCATAAGCGTAATTACCTATGGTTATTTTGAATATTCGTTCTCTTCTTACTGTATTCTGTATTTCTTATGGAGAAATCCCAATAATACAACTAGCTGCCATTCTGTCAAGATCAACCTAGACAATACGTGTCTTTGACAGTGTAACACTAGCACACAAAGTTTTTTTGAATCTGATATGCAGTAGGCAATACTTCTACATTCACAATGAGAAGCTAGGTTGTTATATTCCTGAAATCACATCACCATATGCCATCTTCTTTTAAGAAAATGTAAAAATAATGATAGAATGAGTGACAAAATTCTTTCTTGGTTCAAAAATGTAAGCAGATGAATAATTAATTACTGTAAGAAATACTTTTTTCTTAAAACAAAAGAAAAACAAACAGACCAATTTGAAAATCTTGTTTTGCAGCCTTTTGAACTGGAAGGTAAAATCATAAAAGAAGAGCCTAAGAAGACAGAGGGCTCCATGCTTGATTTCTTAAAAAGTGAGTCCACTCCAACAGATTCATTATGAGGCTTACCCATTAGTATTAGTATAGTAAGGCCATTTTATTTGTATAGTTGTATCCATTTAAATACTTTACCTGCAGTTAAGAAATAAAGTTTACTAAGGCAATTAAAATTTCTGCAGCTCTGTGCCAGTTGTCGACACGTACATGTGCTGTTCGTCAGTGTCTTGTCTCTTGAGTCATACATCATGCTCAGGTTGTTAATGTAACAGGATCTGACTCGTTCTTATGAATATACTGGCCTTCAGGGCATGATTTGTAAGCAGCTGCTTTATGCATGATCATGTCTTATTCTAGTGTATTCAAGGCAAAAGTGATTTCCTGTTTCAAAATAGTTGTACACTTGGTCAATCTACTTTTTATTATCTATACTTTCGATGTATTTATTTTAAAGTCCAAGTGTCGTTATTGAAAAACCATTATCTATGACTTTTGTCATAGTTATGTATCAATACTTTTGTATTTTATCAAGTAGAATATGTGCTTTATAAACACTAATAAACAGCTAGTTAATAGTGAGAACTGGTCCCTATACCAAGGTGTTACCAAAAGGCTAAATTGGAATTGTATTGTTGCAGTGTTCCCTAAGATGTTTGTTAGACTGCTGTTGAGTCCTGTCTTCATGCTGCTGGTTCTGACCCAATGCTGCTTCTCCTCCGTTATCGCTGGACTTGCCACCTTCCTCAACAAATTTCTTGAGCGGCAGTACAGTGCCTCTGTGGCCTACAGCAGCCTTCTTATTGGTCAGTCAACATAATTGAATAGAATACATTATATATGAGTACAGTTTTGAAAATGTGGCACTAGGCGTGTGTACAGTATTGTATCGGACATAGATCCAGTGTTTTGATACTGAGGTTGATCTTTGTTTTCTCTCAGGTGCTTTAAACCTGCCGTCCATTGCTGTGGGGATGGTGCTCGGGGGTCTGATCATGAAACGTTGGGCTTTGTCGTTCAGAGCCATTCCACGCTTCTCTGTTGTAACACTCACTATCTCCATCTTCTGCTGTATACCCCTCTTCTTCATGGGTTGCCCCACACAAGATGTTGCTGGCATTAATGGGTGAGTTCATTTTAATTTACCTGACCCTTTGACCTACCCTTGTAGATTTTTTTTTATGTTCCTAGATATAGGAACCTGGGTAGGTGAAAAAAAAACAACACACAGTTTTGTCTAAGTGTTGTTTGTTTGATTGCTTCCATGTTTTTGGAATATTCTCTGTTTAAATAATTAACTCTCTGAGGACTGTTTGCACGGGCAGTCCTTCTGGAGAAATTTGAGCTAAACTGACTTGCTTAAAGGCATTGTGATAAGTACATAAGTTATGTGTTTGGCTGATACTTCCAAAGTGCCTTATTTTATTGATTCATGTTATCTCCCTAGAATCGAACCCATGAGTTCTGTCTGACATACAGAAACACTTAAGATACAGTTTAAGATATTTAGAAAAATATTTAATCTAAATAAAGCCTGCTTATATTTTATTCATGCACCTGTCAAGTTTAAGATCTTGGGCTTTTTGTTTTTCAAAAAGCATTTTTTTTGACTAGTGGAAAGAAAAAATCCAAAAGACACTGTTAACTGTTTTTTTATGGCAATTTGATCTATTTCTGTCAATAGATTCAATAACAGTACATATTTTGTATATCATATATAATTAGCTTGATAACATACAACATTTTAATCCCCCCAAAATTGTGTAAATATAGTATTTTCTGTTCAATTTAAGCATTTTCTAAATTATAGAGTGACAAAAATGAGATACCCGAATTTTAAAAGTAATGTTATCCAGTGTTTAGATTTTTGTACAAAAATGCAAATTCAAATTATGTATGCAAATTAGTGCATTTTTAATTAAAGAATGTTACATTTGCACATCTAAACTTAACATTTTTAAAAAACTTGTGATACAAAAAATGTTTGCAATTATCAATTAGCTGGGATAGTAAGGCAATAACTATATATACATATATATATTTATTTATTTATTTATTTATTTATTTTTTTACCCTATTCATCTGTAGTGTCTTGCCTGGAAATATATTTTCTTTCTGGCATTTGAAAGTGTACACTAAATAATATTTTATTAAGTTGTGCTGTTTAAAACATTCTGAAAGATAGAGAGATCTTTATAGCAGTATCTATAAATAGGGTATGTAAAAGATAGCCGGTGCTTGCAGACCCTAAAAACACTGTTACACTGCTACAGTAAGCCTGTTCTTTGTCTTCTGTCAGTGTTTGGAGTCAAACCATTGTGTTCCAGTGAAAGTCTGTCTCTTCAGGTCCACATAAACTTCCAGTGAACGCTGTATAATCAAAGCGAGCACACGGGGGAGAAACAGCATGAGGCACGAGTCATTGAGAATAGCTCTTGTACTCTGAGTTTGAGTTCAGATTATCACGTGTCCTTCATATCCAAACAGTTTTACTGTGCCAGCTGGGAGGAAAGGAAATATCCGTTTCTCTAGAACACTGTGTGTTTAAATGGAAACTCTAGTGACTTGATTATGTGCCATGAACATGCTACTATTATTGTGCGAGAACATTTACACAGTTACACACAATGTAAAGTTTACTTAGTGAAATGGTCTACATCCTGAACCCTGACCGATATTCTTATCAGACTTGATTGTGTCTGCATGTTCAAGGAACAGTTTATTGTTTCCTTGCTCTCATGAGGTTACAAAAGATGAAATATGAATATTATACTGGTCATTTATTCCAATAAATATGACAGTGAATGAAAACTTGATAAAAAACAATAGTATATACCACTTTTGTGCAATAGCTCTCCTGGAGCTGAACGATATGAAACTTTTATTACTGACTGATAATCTTTCAGTCAGTAATCTTTCAGTGTGATGTTGCTGGATCATTGATTCTGTGAACCAAACCAGGCAAGGTTTATGAACGTAATCACCTAATTCATTGAAACAATCTTTTGTCAACATGCAAAGGACAACTATAATCATATAAATATTTTCAGTTAATAAAAATTGTGCAAATCTTCCCGGCAGGCTTCAGCGGTCCTGTGCTGCCAATTGCTCCTGTCCCAGCAGCGCCTTTAACCCAGTATGTGGGGAAAACAACATTGAATACATCTCACCCTGCCATGCCGGCTGCACAAACTTCACCATGGATCCCAAAAACGCATACAGAGTCCAGGTAAATAAATCTGACATGAAATTTCCGTACCTTTACCTCAAACCAGAGCAAAGCTTCGCAATAGATCTGTCCATCTAGACCTTTTTTTAGCTCATTACTGGATAGCAGCTCAACGTGAGTCTCTCTGCTGTACTAGCGACACTGAGCAAATGACCCACCATGGTCCGTTAGAGATCAATGGCTTGAGTCCAATCAATCCCTAATTAGTAATACTTCCTGGAGGAAGTGCTTTGGAGACTTGGAAACAACTTTTGAGTGTTAAAGCTTCTGTATAATTGCCCAGCAAGAGACTTACAGGAGCAGCAGCTGATGATTAATTATTCTATATGACACAGCACATATCATACCACGAGGTAATTATAGTGAGAAATAGATTTGGGCCTGGACTCCCTTGCTTGTTGAATTGAACAAAGCAGGCAGTCGAGGACACTGTGTCATTGGAAGTCAATAGAGCACAAAGCAAGCATTATAAGTCTTAGTATTAGCTGCATCAATGAAATCTTGTTAGTTGTTGTTCTTTTACTAATAATAGTATCCTTTGGCTATCACTTGTAATGATGTTTTTAATGAAGGTAAGCACTAATGCAGGGATTCTCAGCTGGTTTTCCTAACCCACAATTAATCGTGCAAGAGTAAAGAAACAATTCTTTTATTATTGCATTATTGGTTTTTTGTTTCACATTATACTTTTACATTGTGTAGTTTTTGTGACATTTGTTTTATATTGTGTATTTTAATACATAGCCTTTTATATAACATTTGGAAAGCATTCTTTCATAAAAAAGGCCTATTTATTTACTTATTCATTCATTATAAATTAGTTGTAGTAATATATTTATAACTTAGTAAATTTTATAAATAATGAGTCATTTAATTTAATTAGTTTTTTTAGTTTTTTGTAGCAATTTTTAATTTGTTCCCTTGATCTCTGTGACTTAAGCAGACATGTAGATATATAATAATTACCAATATTTTTCATTCAGTTTTTTGGTGCCTGAATGTTCCACTAATAAATGGCAAACATCTTCTAATATCCAATATCCTGTCACACACAGGTTTATAGTAACTGCCAGTGTATTCATGGTATGGCCACAGCTAAGCCTGGCCCTTGTGCCAACAGCTGCCCTCACTATCTACTGCCTGTAATGCTCCTTATATCTCTGGCTGGATTTATAGCCAGCCTTACACACAACCCCATCTACATGATGGTGCTCAGGTGAGAAACAAACATGCATGCCAACGTACAAACACCAAAACACTGCATGTAGTGTAAGAACTTAAGATATAATAAATCTCAAGTTTTTATTCCTTATTTTACTCATTCTGTCTTTATCTACAGGTCAGTTCCTTCAGAAGAAAAGTCCTTTGCAATTGGAGTTCAGTTTCTGCTTCTGAGGGTTCTGAGTACGTAAAATACAAATACACCATTTTTTTCATTTACCTTTATTTATTAATTTAAGAAATACAATTTAAGGGATCAGTGCAGACATAAATGTAATAAATATGCAATAAATGTACAGAAAAACATCTTTCCCTGAAATATATCCTGAAAGCTCCTCGAAACAAGGTAAATGATAATACACAGAGAGGAATAGAGAACAGTCAGTGTACATGAGTCTCAGAGGAGGACACTTTTCTGTGCAAGTACTGTAGCTCCCCCTTCTGGCCATACAAAAGCATAGCTACTGTGTGAGGGGTGCAATCAATTAGCTCTCTGCAATAGTTCCTTAATCTGAAAATATTATTACAAACTGTCTATGCCTTTTTGGTATTTTAGGAAATAGTTTTTATATTTGTAGTAAAATGATACATTTTTCTCCCTCTTTGCTCAGCCTGGCTGCCAGCTCCAGCTCTGTTCGGGATGACCATAGACTCCACTTGTATCTGGTGGAAAACTGCTTGTGAGAAACAGCAAGGATGTGGTTACTATGACAACAACCTCTTTAGAAACAGGTAAGGATATGTTCTCTTTTGACCTAAATGCAAATATTGGTCGATTTTTAATTAAGCGAGTTTAAACAAATATACACTCTGCATTTATTCAGCCGAACTGGGCTAAAACAGAAAGCAGACTATATCAATTAGTGTTAGAAAACTAATTAGTAGCACTGATAATGATCATGATGACTTGTTGCAGGTATCTGGGACTGCAGGTGGGCTATAAGACATTAGGCATTGCGCTCCTGGGATTTATTGGCTGGAAAATGCAGCGGACCAGAGAGTACAGCTTAGAGAATAAGCCAGAGGGACTCCTGTGATGCCTCAGCTCTGCTTAACCCATCGCAGTTCACTTTTGAGAACCTTCTCAGTGAGCTGAGCCCCTGGATATTTCTTGTCAGAAACCCCTCCTTTCAACATCTGGCTGGAAATGAGATGAATTCAGTTTGGACATTTCTCAAGTTGCACACTAACTTCTTGGGTATTTATTTCCACCTGCTTGTTAGCAGGGCCATAACTGGACAGATTCAGGGATTTTCCACCTTCACAGTTTTTTAATTTACATTTTATTTTATTTATTTCACAATTTTAGTATTAATAATTAACTACATATAGCACTCAAAACAATGTATCATACTTTATAGCCACAGTTCCCATCAACGGATTATTTAAGATTTAGGACTGTGGCATCTTTGGGGACGTCACAAAACTTGTGACAGAAATGTTTATATATTGTCCTTAGCTTTGGTTAATAAGCCGTTTTTTTTGGTCCATCTGTATTTGAAGACTATGCGAAGGATGTGGGGTGCTCTTGATACTCAAATTGCACACAGATTTGTGTGACAAAATGTGTATGATCTGAGGTGTGTGTAGCTTCAAATAACTATAGTAGCCCGTAGCAGATTTAAAATGTTACTTTCGAATGTGAAGACATTTCAAAAATAGGCATCAGATGTTTGTAAAATATATTTTTATACCTGATATCGCTGTTTTTTTTGCCACGGTTCTTAATACAAATGACAACATGCTTTTCTGATTGCTGCTTGGAATAATGAATTGTGACTTTCTAAGTCTTTATTATTCAGTATATAACATTTATTTACTAATGTGTAAGTTATTTCAAATATAAAATTTGTTCACAATTTGATGCTTTATTATTTGCCCCATGGCTGATCTTTAATGAAAAACAAGCATAAGATTTTTGACTTTTATCTACTAATTATGATTTAATTTCATTTTTTTAATCTAATCACTCAATTTCACTGTCATAAGTGACATTTGATCGTAATTTACTTTTTATCTCAGAATTTCAGCTTTTTGTCATAATTATGACTTTATCTTGCAATTTTGGCACTTCATCTCATGGTAATGACTTAATATGTCAAAATGTCAACTTTTATCTCATACATTTTTTTATGTAAATTATGAAAAGTCACAATTATGATTTGCAAACCCATGATTTCAGTGCATGTTGTTTCGACTAAAAAAACACTATGACACAGATCTGTTTCCTCTACGCTAAACAAATGTATGAAGCTCACAATGTAGTAAATACAGAAAAAGAAAAAAAAAGGATTTTAGGAGATGAACAGATGATGTCATCTGACGTTACACTGGATATTTAGCATCATCATTAATGTAATTAAAGTTAATAAACAGATTCACCAAACTTATCACACAATTCTAAATTATTAGCAATTGGTTAGTTATTGTAATCTATTAATCAAATTTTTTCTTCTATTAGCAAAATGGGAATTATTTCCAAGTACCCCCAAGAAAGGTACACACAGCCCTAGTTGGGATTTTAGATCACACAAGCAGATTTTTATATTACCAGCTCTGAGATTTAACCAGTACTGAACCCCAGGCACCTACCAATTAACAAATAAATCATGCGGTGTCAAGATTAGCCTGTAATAACATAGATAGATCTATATATATATAATCAGAAGCAGAGACTCTCCAGAGCTTACGCTGGGTGGGCGATACAGCATGACGTCATGTTCTGTGGGTTGAGACAGCATGACGTCAGGCTCTGTGGGTTGATACAGCATTACGTCGTGTATGTGCGTGAGAGCGAGCAAGAGAGAGAGAGAGAGAGAGAGGTGAGGCCGCGCATGCGCAGCAGCTAGCCAGCTTGACAGCCGATCCAGTGCAGCATTCCAGTTTCCTAACGCACAGGAGCGCCGCTTTTTCCATCGCGCTGCCCCATCCAGACATTCACACCGGTGGGAACACGCTGTTAAAAAACAAGCCCTCAAACATGTCTGTGGGTAATGACTTTGGAAACCCTTTAAGGAAATTCAAACTCGTCTTTCTTGGAGAGCAAAGCGGTGAGTGTCATATTGGAATTGCCAAGGGAAGTTTTAGTAATGAGGATTATTATTGATTATTTCCAGGCGTCTGTATGCACCTGCTTGACTTGAACATGACGAAGAAATTGTATTAAACATCAGATTCATAACCCAGTGGATCTCATCTGTTATGAGACTCACATATTCAGTTTTATTAAAGTTTATTTTTCGTGTAAATAATCACTATATATCTAGTAATCGGCCTTTCTGGGTATTTGTCTTCT